>BSBK01006774.1:402500-673014 GCA_027943335.1 Chamaecyparis obtusa | reverse complement strand
ATATATATATGTATATATGTGTATATATGTATATATATGTATATATATATGTATATATATATATATGTATATGTATATATATATGTATATATATATATATATATGTATATATATATATATATATGTATATATGTATATATATATGTATATATATATATATATGTATATATATATATATATATATCTATATATATATATGTATATATATGTGTGTATATATGTGTGTGTGTGTGTGTATATATATATATATATATATAAGGAGTTAAAAATATAAATATTTTACAATAATTCAAATTTGAATGGAACAAAATAATTGTAAATTGAACTATTAATGACTTTTGTTTGTCATAGTAATTTTAAAATCTATATTAGATTAAAAAAATGTAGAAAAAAATAGTCAAAATATAAAAATGTAAATGTTAAAAATAACAATAATTTGAAATATATAATATTAATAATAAATAATATAATCTAAGTATATCATTAGCTTATTAAATTATTTTTAAATACTTAAATAAGTGATAGATAATAAAGGTGATAAAGATAAGTGGGTGCAAGATAAATAATTATAAATTAAATTATTTATAATAGCTTTTATTTATGATTGTGATAACATAAATAATTAGAATAATTTTAAATTTAAATTTAAATAAAAATAAAAATAGAATAAACAATAATGTGTATCAATAAAAATAATAATTAAAAATTAATAAAATTAATAATAAAATAGAGTTTAATATATAATTTGTTTAATAAGATAATAAATATTTAGATAAAATTGGTTTATTAGATTAAATGTAAAGGAATCATGTATAAAAAGTATAATAATTATTAAAGAATAGTAACATTATTAGTACTTGTACTAATAAATAAATATTAATCTTAATGTAAAGGAATCATGTATAAAAAGTATAATTAATATTAAAGAATAGTAACATTATTAGTACTTGTACTAGTAAATAAATATTTTTTTTCTCCTACTTTTTAATTGATTACACAATTTTTTTAAATTTTCAGAATGAAAAATAATTAAACCCTCAACAAAAATAGGAGCAGCCAATAAGAAAAAAGAAATACTTCTCAAAAAATTCAAAATAAAAAACAAGGCACTTCAAACATTGGAAATCATGTTTAATATTTTGAACAAGCACTGTTTTTTTAGACAAATTTTAGTTAATAGATTAATTATTATTATTATCTCTTGAGACTTTAGTAAAGATGAATTTAGAAGTTGTTAGGAATGGATTTTTCAATTTAGTCTTCTAGTATCTGTCTAGTAATAAATGATATATAGATTGATCTAAGAATTAGGTTAAATAGTCATGTCTTTTATTAGTTTGATAACATTAATTAATGTTGTTACTTTTAAAATTTTAATTGATCAATTAGTTATTTCATTTTTAGATTCATTAAGTAAATTTAGTTAGGTAATTATTCCTTAACGTAGTTAGAAGTTGTTATTTAAATATTATCACCATTACATAAAAAAATAAATCTCTAATTAGAATTATCTCTTCCTTTCTAAGTTGCTATTTTATTAACTTGTATTATGATATAGTTAGTGATTCTTAGTTAGAGTTATTAATGTATTTCAAGTTTTTTATAATATTAGAATTATCTTGTAATGTGTTTCTGCTAGAGTACTTAACTATGATTCTAGTTATGATGGTTATTTAAATTTTTATATGTTTTGATTGTAAGTTCTTTGTGAGTGTCATGAAATTATCTGCATTGTGGTAGTGCTTTTGGGGGGGGGAAAGGTTGTTCTTATGTGATATTTATCCCTTATTTTGAGTAACCTTCTCAATTCAGTATGTTGTTGGCATTCTCTTGAATGTGGTAGTATGGAACCTTACTAGATTTTATGTGATTGGATCCATTTCCATGATGATATTGTTTGATCTTTTGTGTGAGCTCTCTGTATTTTGATTTGATCATATGCTGATAAGAGAGAGCTATTTATTTTATTGATTTTCATGTTATGACTACCATGATGTTATTGATGACTCTCTATGGAAATATTGGAGATTTTGTAGATCTTGATTTATTTAGAGCTCACCATCCCTTTCTCTCACTTTGATGCTTTTCTTTTGAGGAGCGTTTGCTAAGAACATGGGTAGGGGGAGTGGCTCACAATAGGGGTTGGGGCCCAATGTGGTTGCCAAGGTAATCCATTGTGGGTAGATAATCCAATGATACCATAATTAAAATGAATTGGGTTAGGTGAAACTTGAAACAAGATAATTGTGATACCTCCTTTGTGACCTTGAGCGCTCGTACAGACTAAGGATGGTTTGGAGAAGGTTTTGTTGCTTCTATGGAGTAATAGTAGTGAATCAATTCCTTGTCCTCATGAAAGGTTGTCAATTACACATGAGTCCTCACATGGGGGGCCATGGTCTATTGTGAGATTACCAGGGTAACCTTGGATAGTGGGGGGCTATGTGTAATACCTTTACTGTAATGCCCACCCTAGCATCTTCCTATGTTAGATTGATGAGACTATTGCTTTGACACTTTGGATTATATGTTGGACTATGATTATTATTTAGTTATCATTTTATGAAACATTTGAGCATATCTATATATTTGGTTACTACATTTTATCTGGAAATATTAAATGAATTAGCATTTAATTAGGAATGTTTAGAAGTGAACTATCTGTGAAATATTTTACATTTATATTATGATGCTTATAATGGATCTAACCCTACTGACCCCATTATGTCTTGATGATTACACTGGTTCATGTGAGTGTAGGATGAGGAGAGGCAGTCATAGTTACTCCTATGAGAGATCCACATGATGTCACACTCTCCCTCCTTGTTTGCCACTGTCTGTTATATATATATATATATATAATACTCCTATGAGAGATCCACATGATGTCACACTCTCCCTCCTTGTTTGCCACTGTCTGTTTATATATATATATATATATATATATATATATATATATATATATATACACACATACATACATATAGATATAGATATAGATATAGATATAGATATAGATATAGATATAGATATAGATATATATATATATATATATATATATAGATATATATATATATATATATATATATATAGATATATATATATATATATATATATATATAGATATATATATATATATATATATATATATATATATATATATATATATATATATATATATATATATATATATATATGTCGGTTGGTGATGCAGGATGCAGGTACCAGCGATCATCTCCACCTAGCTACACAGGTCTAAGCATGCCTTCAAAATCCTCAAACTATTGTTGTGTGGGGATTTTACCAAGCTATTCTCACGGCTACTCGTGGATTTAGAATTTTGTTTAGAAGGCTACCCTAGTTGGGGGATTTGAATGCAGTTTATGTTGTGGTCTTGTGATTTATGATTTGATGTTGTTCTGAGATCATGCTATGAGTTAGAATCAACCTTGTATATATGTATATTATTTATTATATATCTGTGTTATAATTGATTGTATGTTATATAGGTATGTGTATATGTGGGTGCACACGCATATACCCATACATATATAAATAATATTATTTATATTTTTTTTATTGCTTGTGAAATGGTATTTTAATAATTAATAAAGTGTATTAAATAGAGTGTAATAAATAAAAAGTGAAAATTATAGTAATAATAAGAGATATTAAAAGAAAAGCTCTTTGTAGTAAAACTAGCTTTCTAGGAGGCAGTTGAACTCGAGACCTCCTAGAAGTTAGGATAGTCGGTTTCAAATTGTGCTATGTGTTTTCCTTGAATGTTATTTGTTTATTTTTCTTGTTATAGTTTTCTTTGGTAGCGATTTTTATTAAATTTATTAAAAACTTTGTTAAGTGCTTACGGGAATGATTGGTTTGATTTTCCAACCAACTATGGAAGTTGGAGAAGTTTCTTCCCGTAAAGAAACTCCTCCAACCATATAGTTGGAGGTTAAATATTTGAATTTTGGAGTGATTTGGGGATTAGAGTTTTTAGGAAGATTTGGAGGTTTTTTGTATTGATTTTTTTGAAAAGTTTATTTTGATTTTTTCTTCTATGAGGTTGAGAGTTCTCTTGTTTGGTGAGGGAAAGGGTGTGTGATTGGTTGAAGATTGGTTGCCATAGGAAGCTATCTAGGATGCTACCAACTCAAGGCTTGGAGATTTGCAGAGAGTACTCCAACCATTGGAAGAGGATTCTCCACAGGACCCCATGTAGGGTCTAAACTAGGATGAATCTCTATTCTTCCTTTGTGTTTGTTTGTGTATATGTATGTTAGGTTATTGTAATATTATATGATATTTTACTGTGAATTGAAAAGGGAAACTTATTTATGTCATGTTTTCTGTGTATTCCAATTGTGTTTCCAAGAAGTAATTTTATGAATGTTGTATAGTTATTGTTGTGAAATATTCTTGGAAAGGTTAGGAATTATTGTGATCATTTAGGATGGTGTATTTAATTGTTATTGAATGGTTTAGGGAAGTTTAGGAAGAACCATGAAGGGTTAGGAAGGTTTAGGGAATAGATGTAGTCATATTTCTCATTGTTCCTTTTGCAGGCCTTCTATGTGAATTATTGTTTTTCATTTCATTTATCTTGTTTGAGATTGAGGTAGTGTTGTGGATGTGGTATTGAGATACTTGCATTAGGTTGACCTTAGGTAACCTTTCCCATGCACTCTCCATGCCTAAAAAGGTTAGTTTTTGGCCCTTTTCAAGAAGTTTTGAAATCAATTTTGATAAAGCATCCTACAGTGTCGTACGCCTATATAATCATACCCATACGAAACTTGGCCAAATTTCATATGAGCATTACTAGAATGTCATATGGGTAGTCATACAATGTTGTATGGGGTTTTTGTGGGTTTCAAGGGCTCAAAATTTACAGAATTTGGGCTTAGAACCTTTATAATTTGTTCCCTGTGATTGGGCAGCATTTAGTATCACTTATGAATTTCTATACATGATTTTTTTGAAATTATAAGATGTTACTCATGTGATTTTAGTACTTATATTATTCTTGAATCCATATTATGAGGCTAGGACTCGTTCAGGTGGCCTGAGTGCACCAAAGGGTTCCCTAGGCCTGCAAGATGGATCTTTGGAAGTACTTGATATTTTCATGTCTTGTGTGTGTGGGTAGGGGACTAGGTACCCTAGGTGAGTGGCTCACCATAGGTTTTGGAACCCTAAAGTGGTTACCAGATGATCCTATGGGTGGGTAAGTAAAAAGTGATAACCTAATAATGAGTTTGGGAAAGGGGGGGAATAAAAGATAATGAAAGAAAACATAATAAAGTCCACATAATCATGTTGGTGTACTAGGACCATAGGTAACTTCCAGGGAGGATCCCTATTTAGAAAGGGGGTACCAGGGTTACGTGGTTGCTAGGGAGGATCCCAAAATATAGGATATGTGATGACACTCACCTAGAGGGTGTGCTAGAAATCTAACCCTTGTGAATAGTTAAGTGATATCTTGTTATGTTTTGTATTTATTTTCAAATTAGGGTTTTGTGAACCCTTAGAATGCTTAGGGCCTTGTGAGTATCTTGGTTCTATCTCCTAGCACGGGGGGTGGAACTTCATCAGTTTCACATGGTTGGGTGGAAAATATCTTTTGAGGTTCTATTCGTGGTTCATGACTTGGATGTGTTTAGTTTCCTGTAATGATAAAGATCTTTCTATTTGTATCATGTATTATGTGTTTTTGAAAGGAAAAGATGTAAAGATATCGATGTAAAGCCTTCGGGCCATTCATGTACTTACTATTTTAATGAGATTTATTATCAAAAAAAGTATTTGAAAAGCAAAGCAATGTAATCGGGAGGGATAGTTCTAGGTGTTTATTTCAAGGGATATTATTTGACAGATCAAAGTTGAAATGTTAAGTGTAAGTTTGAATTATCTTCTCTATCTTTTCTATGATGAGATGAAAGGAAATGTTTATTGTGTTAAAGTTAAAATGTAAATTGTAAAGAAAAGTTATTCAATGTGTAGGAAAGAGAAATGAAATTGATTTAGGAAGTAAGGGATATAGTTGTAAGTGAAATGTTACTTTTTTACCCTATCTCTTAAATTTTGAAATGTAAAAGTGGAAAGAAAAGAAATGGAAATTTAACTTGAATAGTAATGTGAATATGTTGGTAAATGAATTCATTAAGGTAACCTTAAGGAATGTATATGTGCATGTATTATGATGTAATGCTAGAAAAAAATTTGTTAGTTGCAATAATCAGGTCATAAGACCTGATTCCTTATGGGTTCCCTAGTGGGGACATTACAATTACTTTCACCCAAATTTTTTTTCTATGTCTCTATTGTGTTATATGCTTTTTGTTCATCTTATTGTGATTGGTGCTCTACTAATTAGATTTAATTAATTGATAAAATTATCTTCAAATATAAATTATGTCATTAGGCATTGTTAATCTAATATAATTTATGATGATTAAAATGTATTTTATTTTAGAGGATGTTAATTTTCATTTCTTGGTTATTAATGTGTTGATTAATATACATATATTCATTTTCTAAATTTTAAGCATTAATATAAATCATTATTGTTATATTGGATTAAATAGTGGTTAATTAAATAAACAATATATGGAGTTTTGTTGTATTCTTGGTATGAGAACCAAACAGTTTCCTACGACCCTTCATTAGTCGTGGTGGAAGTTAAGGGGGTTTCTTTTAAGTCTTTGTGAGTTAGCTTTGTTTGGGGTATGGGAGAGAAGGTGACTAGATGGTAAATCTCATTTTTCATGGTGGTTTTGGAAAGCTTGGATTTTGTTGTGAAATCATCTTTATCTCTGGTTGGTTTGTTCATAGGTTGGAGTCATTATATTTTTTTTCTTCTACCCATGTTATCACCTAAAAGAAATAATTGTCTAAACACCTCTAAAGCGTAAACCATATTAGAAACATAATAAATAAGCATGAATGGTTCTTCAATAAAACTATGCACTCTAACCATAGTAAAATTTTCTCCATAAAACCAATATAATTTAGGCTCATGCCTCTTTAAACGGGATGTTTGATTTTTGGTAATCCTGACAATATTTTATTGTTAAGAAAAGGCTTGAAGAAATAGGGTCATGAAATAATTAGAAAAAGTATAATAATAATGATTTATTCGTAGTAGAGGAGTCCATATAGTAACTAGTTTCCTTCTCCTAGCCAAATCAAACATGTCTAATGGCACATGTTTTTGAAATAAATTGGCATTTTGGTATAGGATCATATGGACTAGGACAAAGGAATGCCTAGATATAGATGAAGTTCTATATTCTTGTAACTATTGGGTTATTTTGTCTACAATGAGCTTTGCAAAATCATACTAGGGGTAATCTGAAGACTTTTTAAGTTGTCATGCCAAGGCCTGTTGGAAATATTCAGGAATTAACCGAGTTACTGAAAGGGGAGGGGTGAATCAGTAACTCCAAATTTTCTTACAATTATAGATGTATTAACATATAGTTCACTTTTTCCTTATGCATATAGAAAGAATGAAACTTAAAAGCATTCACAACAATGACACATAGATTTGGTTACCCAGAAACCTTCCAAAAAGAAAGTAAAATTGGGGTTGGGTTGAAACCCACAAAGCTTTAGTACTACAGAATAAAGTTGGCCGGTTAAGGCTTACAATTTGATCACTTCTGATGATCTGCCCTGCTAGGAGCAATAAGGATTGCTAAATCCACCCTATTAAAGGATTTACAAACATACAATGAAGTATGCACTCGGTAAAGAGATTTTACAAAAGACTGTTAAGTCTACCTGGTTAAAGGATTTTAGTACTGATTCACCTATTAGGATGAAACAGTAGATCTCTTGCTTTGCAACTGGATTGCTGATTGAGATTCGGTGATGTATTGATCACCTTCTGTGATGAATTTGTCTTTGTTGTTCCCTATACTGCTGTAGCCTTTTGTAATTCGCTTATCTCTGCCTTTCTTTCTTTTTCACATTCATACTCATTTTATTACATCTTGACATTTTTACAACATTGTTTATATACAAGTCTAAACAATTAATTACAAAGTCAGCTTGACAAATAAACATAAGTGCCACTAAGTTGGCCCAAGTATGGTTACACAGTTCCTGCAAACTAACTCGGTGGCTTTCTGATACTCGGCGTCCACTGCATTACTCGGCATCGTCATGCACTCGGTAGAAGTGGAGGCACGGTTCATACTAAGCACTCGGTAGGTTTTGAACTCGGTAAATACTAGTGACTCGGTAGACATAATGTTACTCGGTTTACACTGTCCTGCTTGGTTTGCACTATCTTGTTCGGTTTGCACTGTCTTGCTTGGTTTGCACTGTCTTGCTCGATTTGCACTGTCTTGGTTGGTTTGTACTATTCTGCTCGGTTTGCACTATTTTGCTTAGTTTGCATTGTTCTGCTCAGTTTGCATTGTTCTACTCGGTTTGCACTATTCTGCTCGGTTTGCACTGTTCTGCTCGGTTTGCACTCAGAATGCAAATAAGTGTTGCCACTAGTGGCAATTCTGCTTAATGCCAACAAGGCCATCTAAAATTCTTCAACCATATCATCATTGTCCATACTAGATACAAAATCCAACATGAAAAAGATATCCTTTAGATCATTCTTAAAAGATTTGATTCTTAAAGGAAAAAGAGGTGACACTGGTTCCTGAATACCCATTTCTATGTTGAGTAAAGAGAAAGTTGATCTCATCTTTTCCTAGTAGCACTCCATTCATTTTATATCATAACCTTTAGACTTATTAAGGTCATATTAGATGCAAATAATATCTTTGATTAGACCTAGTCTAATAATAACTTTCAATCCTCCTCCATTAATAATCTCATCTTAAGCATCAAAATCAGTTTACATTGCTTCTATTAGCTTAAGGCATAGGTGTATATAAGGTTCCATTTAATGAACCAGCCCACATTGCCAGTGATGAGTTCTTGCAATATTATTCCTTCTATCCAATTTCCTATGTACGGATCCTTCTCAGGGATTTCTTTGGATTGATTCCAGTTTTGGGTCTTGAATTTCATCTATAAAATCTTTAACAACAATTGGGTCTCAAACCTTGATAGTTTGTATGCTTTTGGTATTCATAATATCACCCTAGAACATTCTTGCAACTATAGCATACAATACATCTCCATAAACATTTACAATACCTATGGAGGGATCCATTCCTCCTGGTCTCTCACTTATGGATGTTTCTCTATACTCCATTTGGACATGAAACTTTTATTCTATTAATTTTCTTGCACTCACTACAACTTTTTCTTCTCCTTCATCTTCTATTGGGGTATTTTTACAACTTTTCTCTTTTAATTTTTCTCGCCACTACTTTTAAATGATGAGAAAAATAAGGGAAATGAATTCTTCTAGGGTGGTAAATGTCAATTCATCTATATTATTACACTTTCCTCAAAATACACTCACAAATAAGACTACAATATAAGAAACCCACTACATCTCCATTTATAAAAATAAGGCACCCTGAACATGCAAAGACATGATATGATGGCATACTTCTTTTTCTTATTCTTTAAAAGCTAGATGACATAAACCACCATACACAAATAAATGGCTCACTAAAAAGAGAGACTAAGGCTTGACAATAAGGCAATGTACCTAATGGTACTTATTGAAAGACATGCACACACAACTAACCAACTATTTACAAGCCCCAAGGAGACTGAGCATTTAATGAAAGTGGTTGAGGTGGATCTCATGAATTGGGATCTCAATTGGGTTACCTTCAAGGTTCTCTATATCAAAATCATTTCTTTCTTTGCATTTGGTAATACAAAAGGGTCCTTCCCATAGTGCATTAAATTTGGAATGTTGACTTAGCTTGGTTGTCTTCTTATTGTACATCAACGTAATTTTTATTGGTGAATTCTGGGGAATACATTTGATGAAAGTGGTGAATCTCGAGGGTGCAAGCTGGCCCATATTCACCCAATCTTGACACACTAACTGCTAAATATTCATTGGAATTGCCAATTAGATTTGTCATTTGACGATGTTGACCATTATATTTGCCTATAACTAATTTGACATGGTTCTTTTAATGATCTCTTATTCACCAACAATATTAATTATGAATTGCATATAATATTTAAAATAGCCAAATGGTTTATATTGTTATCTTAACCATGACCTATTTCACCACCTGTTAATTAATTATTTTAGTGACCATGACATATTTCACCAACCCGTTAATTACTTATTTTATTGACCACCACGTATTTCTAATTTTTTTCCAAAAATAGCATTGATCAGGTCGGCACATTTTCACCAAAAGCCCAAGAATTTAAAAAAAATAAAAATTGGAAATTTGGAATTTGGAATCATGGATTGATATAAATTCAAATCAAATTTATAAAACTTAAAAGTATTCTTATCATGTGTCGTTACAAATTTTTGGAGCTGGAGTGCTAGATTTACAAATAACAATCTTGAAATAGTAATCAGAGGATTCAACATTTCAGAGAGTCAGAATTTAGAGGAAGAAGGACAAAGGTAAGCAATTATTTGTTCACATTTCATAGTATCGCTATT
The DNA here is from genome assembly GCA_027943335.1 of Chamaecyparis obtusa. NCBI lineage: Eukaryota > Viridiplantae > Streptophyta > Pinopsida > Cupressales > Cupressaceae > Chamaecyparis > Chamaecyparis obtusa. The sequence goes on along the minus strand of BSBK01006774.1, from coordinate 662,447 downwards.
AATTTTAATTCCTAGAGGCTAGAATCCTAGTGACGAGTGAGAGGTCATTGGGTGAAGATGTTAGACAAGGGTGACTATCCTGAGATTGAGTATCCTTAGACTACTATTGCTGAAGGGATTCAGATATTAGGGGAGGTTGAGACTCAAACTTCTCACTGTGCTTAGGGCAGTGAAGAGATTGGAAAGATAGACAAGGGTAAGACTCCTTAGGGCAGTGAAGGGCCTGGGAGGCCATCAAAATGACCAAAACTTAAAGATACTACCATAAAGGCTTTCTTTGGAGTTGGCAATGTTTTTGCTCCATCAACATCTGAAATTGCAAGTGCAAAAGCCATTCACAATAGCTCACTAGTACCAGTACCACAAGCTGGGGTTGTCATTGAGTTAAATGAAAATCAAAATGCATCAAATAAGGATAACAATGGTGGCACGAGAGAAGATGTTATAAGGGATACGTAGAACCAGTTGGAAGAAAATGCTAGCAATGAAGATAATAATGATGTTGGTAGGAAGAAAAGAAAAAGGGAAGTAAAAATGGGGCGGGAGTGGGAAATGACAAGAAATTTTAAGGTTGATTGGGTAGCAAAGTACTGGTTCATTGAACCAGACCTAAGAAATGATGAAAAACCAAGAGAATGCAGGTGTAAGATTTGTACCTAGAAAAATAAAAGAGAGAATAAGCTACAGCTAAAGCTTGACACTATAGAAAATCATATTGGTAAGGTTTATGAAAAATAGACCAGAGACAGACAAGAAATATCAGTAGTGAGATGGAAATCCAAGGAAGAATGTCTTCATGTTAAGTATGCCATAGAATATGAAGAGCATAACAAGAGAATGACAGTAATTGCTAGTATTGAAAATCCAATCAAGGTTGGGTTTAAACATGCAGCCAATGAAGAAAACCTGGCAAAGACCGTTCATATGAGTGTTGTTTTTCATATTATGTCCAGAGGGTGTCCGATGAGAGACTTCTTAGAATATGGTAATTTATTATCTTTTTTGAAATTTCCTCACTATCCTATGTCATATTGGTCAACAAACGTTGGATGGGAAATGGCAAACTGTCTTTCTGAGGTGGAAAAGAAAAATTTATAGGAGAAAGTAAAATAGTCTAGATTCATTTCATTATCCATATATGAAGTTACTACAGTAGATAATGCTTCTTGGGTTTGTATGCATGTGTATACAGTAAAAGAACATGTCCGCCAAGCTCATCTACTCTACGTTTGTAAAATGAGGGGCAATTCAACTACAAAAAACTTATATTTTGAAGTGAAGAATGCTTTGAATGAAGTTGCTAGTATGGATAATTTGACAATTGGAAAGAAGTTAGTATGTGTTGGAGCTAATGGAGCTATAGTAATGCAAGGCCAAAGGAATGGTCTCTGTGCAAGATTACAAACTAGTATTGCACTTTACATGCTTGGCATACATTGCATGGCCCATCAAATGAATTTAGCATATAAAATTGTAAGCGATTTTCCTACAGTGTCAAAAGTTGAAGATCTAGTTCATGACATATACTCTTACTTCTGTAGAAGTCCTAAATGTTTTGTAGAATTTAAGATCTCTCAGAGGGAGTAACACCAAGAAACAAGCTTCTCAAGGATGTTGAGACCAGATGGACCTCTTTGCATGGACCAGTAGAAAGAGTTCTAACAGAATATCAATCCTTGATCGGAGTAATATATGAGCAATGCCTCACTATAGGCAAAGCTCCTCATTTGTTACATAAGTTAAGTGATATAGAGACTCTGTTAACTTTAGCCAGTCTTCTCCTCGTGATGGATTTAATGAACAAGCTTGTTAAGAAAGCCCAAGACAGGACTATGTATATCCATGACTACTCAGATTTACGTAGAATGACATGCCTTGCCCTAGATAATTTATACTCAGACATGATAACTCTTCAAAGCCCAAAATTTTTTAGGTGGAAAATAATTATAGATTTGAATCATGCTGAGAATTTTTTAGAATTCAATGCAAAAAATGATTTATGTGTGTTTGTGAAAGGATATGAAATACCAATGCACCTATCTAAGATAGGTAAGCAAGGAAGACTACTTCTAGTTAAAAGGGTTGATTTTGACAGGTTTGTTAAATCTGTTAGTGAGAATTTGAAGTCAATTTCCTACCAACTTTCAAGTGAGATTCATGAAAGATTCCCTCGAGAAGCAATTCTTGAAGCCATGGGTTGTCTGTTTCCTCATTTTTGGAAAAATGTCACAGATAGACAAATTGATGCTCATATGTTTCATAAAAAAATGATGAATTGATTAGAGAGTTTTCAAAACATGCAGATTGCAATGGACAACCAATTGAAGGAATTATAGATTCAGCTAATCTTAAAAAACAATGTAGACAATTTGCATCATGTATAAAATTGCAGTTAAAAAACTTAGAGAAACCATTTGAACCTGGTGCAATAACCAAGATTTGGAAAAGGATAGAGCAGAGTGAAGTATCGCATGATTCAATATCAGAATATTTCAAACTTGTTGATTTGTGTCAAACAATGATATTGGGGTCGGTGGAAGATGAAAGAGTTTTCAGTGCATTGGGGTTTTTGAAATCAAAGATCAGAAACAAACTAGACAAAAATTTGGAAACTTTCTTGAGGTTATTTATAACTCAGTACAATGTTAGAGACTTTCCTTATGATAGGGCATTAGCAATTTGGAATTCCCTGCGTGAAAGACGAGGGCTTTTGAACACTTCAAAACATGGTGGTTCTGAGACAAATGATGGATCTTGGTCCCAGACTCAGAATGAAGATGAAGAATTTTTTAATTTTGAATACCCAACTTAGAATGAAGAAGAACCTCTTGCTAGTAGTAGTAGTCAATTTCAGGAGCTGGATTCCATGTGGGATATAGAAGCTATAGACTGCTCACTGACATTGAGTGAAGTGATTTAGAATTAGTATTTAGTTAATAGGTATTTATAATTTTATACACTGTACACTTATTACTGTACTTGTTGGATAAATTTATAATGGACTTGATTCTGAATATTTATTATTGACAATTTGACTCATATTACAAGTAATAAGTATGGTTCATGATTTTTGTAATTTGAATTTTGATTTTTGTAATTTGAATTTGAATTTTGATTTTTGTAATTTGTAATTTGAATTCATGATTTTTGTAATGTAGAATGTTCATGAAATTTTTAATTTGAATTCATATAATTATTAATGTCCTTTTTTGTCACTATAAAGTGTAAACACCTTGGCCCTCAATGTCTCATAGTCATGCAACCATGTTATTTCAAGTTTCAACTTCAAGAATCAAGAATAAGATTCAAAACTTAAGCTGGCCTAGTTCTGAAGTTACGCAAATAGTTCATCTAAACCTGTCTCAACTTCGCTACATGCAAATTAAAGGCCATTCAAACCCTTTTGAAGTTATGGTGATGGACAAATGGTCTTCTTAACATCTCCACTCTCATATAACCTTGCGAAGTCCCGCACAAAGCCTTTCGTAACCTCTCAACTATTTAATCCTGTAACTGATTAACCTTTTCAAAGTTATGCCTTTCTACCAAATGCTTCATCATAGCTTTGTAACCGCCAACACAAATGGCCAAAAAACCCTCACGAAGCTCCGTAAACCAACTTTTCCTGACAAAGTGTCAAATATTAATCCACCTGTTGACACATGTCACAGTCCATTCCTCCGCGCTTTCCACATGGCATGCAACTAACTATCACTTTTAAATATCTATCTCTTTAATTCTGAAGTTATGCATGCCATTAGTTGAGAGTCCCTCATAATTTTGAAACCCATCAGCATCCTAACCACTTAACTATTGAGAAGTTACGGAACAACTCAGCATTACTTCGGAACATTGCCAGTGGTCAAAGCTTCCTAATTTCTTAGAAATTTTCATTTGTCAATTTATTATTTGTCATAGTTCATACTCATTTGTCAATTTATTATTTGTCAATTTCCTAATTTCCTAATACTAAAATAGGCCAGTGCGTAACCATAAAGATATTAATTATTTGTCAATTTATTATTTATCAAATAAAGATATATTCATTTAGGCCAGTGCCTTATCCATTGGGCTTATATTGCTTAAAACTGAGGGAACACAAAGGTCTAGAGATAACCTAGTTCATAACCATAAACACAAACACTCAACTCTTTCCTTCTTATTGATAATCCTTATATAAATCATATGAACATGTATTTCATCTAGAGCAGTTTTAATCCAATTCCAAATTAGAACTCAAAACAAAGATACATACACAGGAGTCTTTGATGAACTCAAAAATTCATAGATTCAACACAGAGGAGAGATAAAGACCTGAAATATCCTTGTATATTTGTATTAACTTCCTTGAAATTTATACATCAATGTCAATGATCAATGATCAGAAAATAAAAACTAACATTAGCATTTGGCAAATTAAACAAATTTGGAAATAATTATTAGAGTGATAGATGGCAGCCTAGATTCTTCAAAATTAGTCTTGATTTGCACCAAAGGTTTATCCACAATAGGTGAACTGCAAACATAAGATACCCTATTTAAATTAACTGACCTCCCTCTATTGGCTCTTCATCTAATACCAAAACTATCTCAACTACTTCGATCATCCATGTCAATATGGCAAGACCAAGGGTTGAATCTCTCCAATATTTTCCCACACCACAATTTCCCTCTTTGATGGCCAAGTTACCTCTCTAACTGTATCCAAGTCTTCAAGGCATTCATTCCACTTGGCATCCATTATGGCTCAAGATTCAGCAACAAACTTATTCATGGCAATCTCCTGCTTGTACAATTCATCCACAACTTCATAAAAAGTTGAAATTTCAGCATAACCAACAAAATAAGAAGCCACCTTGCTAGCATCCAAAATTTGGTTGAAAGAATCAACCCACTCCTACCATTCCTTCAAGTGTCCCTCTGTGTCCACAATAGCAGGGATATATCCTTCTAACTCTTTAGAAAAAACCTTAAGCTTTGCCTGAACATTTTGTAACTTGCTAGTGAAAAATGCATACAAATCCTTTACTAATAACACCATTTCCTTAACATCAATTATTTTGTCAGGTAACTCCATTTTTTTCCCATTAGTAAAACTAACCTATCAAAGAATTGCAAGTATGGGCCCCAAGTATTAAATAATGGGGTTAGTACAGACAAGGCATTAGAACATTGAAATTTTGTCCCCTGCAAAGAAATGAAAGTACTATGAAGGATTTGAGACTTCCCTTTTAAAATATTTACTCTGTGCAATAGCACCTTCTTTAAAGTCTCCTTTTTAGCAATTCTAGTATTAGCAGGCTCAGGCTGATCAACGTCCATTATTATATTTTTTGTTGCAAGTTCTGGAGCTAAGCCCCCCTCATGCTCAGTTTGGACCCCTGCATCACATACCTTTGTAAATGCCCTGGACTAATTTTTTAGAGTATTTATTTCATCTTTTAGCTCCTTCACAGTCTTATCTAGGAAAAAATTCTTCATCAGTTCCTCTTCAAAAATTTTCCTAGTTGCCACATAATCTTTGAGTGTCCTGGCTAGCCTGTTCTCCAAGTCCTCAACCACTACTTTATTCATGGAGGATGCATGTTGTAGGAGATTTTCTATCTCTGATCCTGTAGTGTCCTACAACCTCCATATTAATTGGCTACCCTATGTTGTGTCTTAGATGTCAACCAATCTGGGCTTACTAGATTCTGGGGCCACACACCATACTGCTAGTGTCTTAGTGTCCATATTGAATCCAGAACCCCTCTATAGTTCATTAGGGCCAGAAGCTTCATAAGCTACAACTTTATCTTGCCTCTTGATTTGGTCAATTAGGAATGAGGACTCCAAGTCCCATCCAGGGATCAGAAACATGCCACTTCTCTTTACAAGATCTCTTGCCTCCTCCATAGTTAATGTTTCATTGTTGGGATCATAAGCCTATAATTTTTCAATCATTTCAACATTTTTTTCTTGTGATTCCCCTGGTTTCAAAGACAGTGTTAATTCATTCTACTTAACTCTAAAGAGAAAACTTTTAAACTCATTAGACTTGATGAATTCATCCTCGTCTATAAAATCTTTAGCTTGGATGACCATGTCATCCAATCTAGCTGCAACCAATTCTAACTCATCTAGGGCCTTTTCTCCCTCATCTGCCATTGATGTCAAAAAATATTATCTTAAGTCAGCAAAGTAATGGCTGTTACCTAACAGGATTTGTAGTGCCTTTTGCCTTTCCTTTTGTGGTACATTCATCAACTTTTGTTTCTTTGATGGCCCCTACTCAGATGTGGATGGCTCAGCTTGTTCTATTTCTACCATAGACACCACATTAGGGTCAACTTCCTTAGGGTTTATTCTATCCTCCTCCTTCTCCTTAGGGATGTCTAGAAATTTAGACATAATATCTTCATAATTCTCTATACACATGTCAATTTTTGGGATGTATTGGAGATCAAAAAAGAAACCGGGGAAGGTAGGGTCTGCCTTTTTCAATTGTTCCTCTACCCTTACAATATTATTCCATTTACATGTTCTCTCTTCACATGTATCTTTACTAAAAACATTTCTAATAACATCCCCATTTGCCATAGGCTGATTTAGAGCCAAATTGTCATTCCTCATTTCTGTCAATGGTACTCTAACAAAGTCTTCAAGGTCATACATCCTTGCTTTACTAGAGGGAAATCTAAATTTTCTTAGGAATTCATGGATTTGGTCCACATCATCTTTACCTATAGAGAAATCCCCTATTTGGAACCTCCTTGCCAGAAAGGTTCCCTTATGTCTTTTAGGGCCTAAGTGCTCTCTATCCATCATGATAAGCTTCCACATGAATTCTACTATTACCAATCTTTCTGGGAAAAATTTTGGTAGTATGTGTAGAGGTTGAGGGTGAGCATACACTCTTATAGTAGTAAAATTCTCAAAAAGAAACATATCACCCCAATTGTGCTTAATGTCATTGTCAATTTTAAATGTTAAGGGTCTAAGCAATTTTATAACAAGTAAAGGAAATCTATCCCTCACAATACCTAACATGTTCATTACTGGATCCACAAAATCACTATAAAAAATAATGGAATTAGAGAAATGGTAAGTTATATGTCATAACAGGTCCATAGCTGAACCAGAATAGTTCATTCTGCATTCTCGGTCTCATCGATGAACCTTGGGTTGATGTAGCCAATATTACAATAGAGGATTAGGTGCATCGACATGGAGTAGTGATTGAACTTGAAACTTTTCAAATCACTCTTCGCATTCATCAACTCAGTGTGCATTACATTGATTATGTGACCCACATAATCAAACTCCTTGTTGGTGTACAGACCTGAACATTTGTAGCCATGACAAAAATGTTAGGAATCACTATCAAACCTCCATCTATTCCAATAACTTTGTGTAGACCGTAGATGGTATTCTAGAAATAGGGAAAGAAAAGCTCAATATAAAATGAATCTGCAACCTTCTTTGGTAACAATCCTACCTCTTTCTTTTCTCTAGGAATATGCCTCCTCATGACCCTTCCATGGTAGTAACTTTTCTGTCTATTAAAGATTGGCCTCCTCTTCTACTAGGTCAATATCCACACTCATAGGTCCCTGAAGGTCAAAAGCTTGAATAAAAGTCTCTCTATCTAACATGCAGAGTATAGACTTGTCATGCTTGTGGAAAGCTTGTGTCACTGGATTGTATGCTTGAATTAGCACTTTCATGAGGTCTACATCCAAAAATACCTCAGGTACTATCAAATTTCCCAAGTTCCTATCCCATGGGTTTGAAACATGAGGGCCTCTAAATATATTGTTATAGAAAAACATGAAGAGCTCATACCCAGTTGTGTTTGGGTAGATAGCATCCTTGTAGAATGCATAAGGATCCCTCCATTCATAAGTATTAGCTGATTACAAATTTGAGGATCCAGGCAATAGTTTCATCCATTCTCCAGTGTATATGTTTGGCCTCTTTTTTCTTGAATGCACACCGACACTCTTTTCCGGTACTACAACAACATCTGGAGATCCTTGTTTTTCCATTATTTATGTATACTAAACTCTAAGTAGTAAGCTCCTTTTTTGTTTGCACTTAAAGCCAAATTTTTCAACTCTTTGGTTTCTCTTTGACTCTAGAAATTATGGATGCTCTATGAAGTCATTGAAGTGTGAACTGTATTTAATAAATAACAAGCAACAAGCAACTCACAAGTACAACTAGGCTACTAGCCACCGGGCTGGATACTCTATTAAAAATTTTAAAATCTCATCAAGCACACACGCATGAAATTAGTAATTACCTTTTACAAAAAAGTGTCACTCTCAACTATCACTTCCAGCATAGATTTGACAATGATCCAAGAGCAAATAATTAGCGTGGTTCTGAAGTGACGCTAATAGTACATCTAACCCTAGGTCCCTATCTCAACTTTGCTAAATTGCTACTTGCAAATCAGGGGCCTTGGCCCTTGGCCATTTGAATTTGAAATCCCAAAACTTTGAGACTTGCGAAGTCACGCAACACCTTTTTGAAATTTTGGGACTGTTAAATTGACTAGAAAAATGAAACCTTGAGATATTACGACATAGCTTGGCATGCTACATGACACTTTTACTTTCTAATTGCCATCACAAATGGTGAAGAAACCCTACCAAAGGTCTGCAAACATTCAATTGTTCGGCACTTTCCATGTGGCATGCAACTTACTCTTCATATCTCACTTTTCAACACCTTACGAAGTTATGCACGAAGTTAGTCGGGACTTCAAAACCCCTAACCATCATAAAAAATTAATCATTGAGAAGTTACAAAATAGCCAGGTGTAACTATGAAACCGATCACCATCATAATAAATTAATCATTGAGAAGTTACGAAACAACCAGGCATAACTTTGGAGCTTGGAGTGGGTTCCAATTTATTTAGTATTCTGATTTAGCATTCTGATTTAGTAATTACAATTTACATATTTTTCAATTTATAAATAATAAAATAATAAAATTATTGTTCAATTTCATGATTCACGTAACATGTTCTGATTACTAGAAAAAATAGGTTTTGAAGGGACCCAAGACCCTTTACAGCTTAAGGATCAAAAGATTGGAAGAAGAGGCATACAACATCAAAAAAGAGGCATACAACATTGAACTACCCATATAAGGGACTACAAAGAAAGTGATAAAAGGGATAGAAACCTAGACCAAAAGATAGCAGGGAACACAAAAAACCATTAAGACAACCGGACTAAGCATCCACATACAAAACCCTAGCTTTCTCATCCAACATTTTCTCCATCTTGGCCCAAATGTTGTCCATCCACCCAATAACACTTTTCAGCTCATCTAGGTTCTTCTTCATCAGAGGGGAATTTTTCTTATTGCTCCCATGAGTCTAAGAACTAGGGCCACCACTATCCACTAGAGAAGCATTCCTAATCTCAATATCATCCTCTGAAGCATTATTTAGCAGGTTGACCAGAGCCTTGAGGTTGGTTTTGGAAGCCTTCATACTATCCATACTATGCTGGAGGATATTTATAAGAGTATCATCAACTTTATCCATTCTTTCCTTTATGTCAGCAGCAAGGGAGTTAGATGATCTCTCTTTGAGGAGAGACTTAACTTTCTCATGGATAATAGCATTGTTAGCTTCAAGCTTCCTTCTTTTTAAATGGAGCCTTTTAATTTCATGAAAGCACCATTTGCTAAATATAAAGGAGTAAAGGGCCTCAGCTTTGGCAGTCTAAAATACACCAATAGTGACTTCTTCCCTGTCATTAAAATATTCAAAGATAAGCTTGATGGAGGACTCTCTAGCTTTCCACTCATTGGAATCACCGTTACCCTCCTGAATTTTGTCCTCAGAATCTTGAGAGATGGGCACATCATGCCTCATACTAGCAACATAATCATCCAGTATGGGAACCTCCTCTTTATTAAAATCTATATCATTCTTCTGCTTCTCTACATACTAGATAGCAGCATCGACCAGGTCTTCAAGGCTATGGGAATTATGTGCCATAGTTCCTTCCGAATTGGCTTCTTCCACAACTTCACCTTTCTCCTCATCCATACTTTCCTAAATATTTTTCTCAAGGTCCTCAGCTTTAGCAGTGTCCTTTTCCTCAGTACACATAGGCTCAGTCTCAACCTCCCGCATCTGTGAATCATCAGTACCCTATAGGTGAACCTCATCTTCCAGTTGATCCTTCCCCCCAGTCATCTCCTTGTTATCCTCCTCTAAATCCTTACTTTTACTCTCCTCCTTGTTATCTTCAAGGGCTGACATTGCATCAGAATCATTAGTATCCTCCCTCTCCTTACCAAGGCTTTGTGTCTCCTGGATCTTGCTAGAAACATCCTCATCCAAATCCTCTATCTCAGAACCCTCAGAGTAGCCCTAAACTTCAGTCTCTTCCAAGAAAAGTTTCTTCGAGCTACTACCCATATTATCCTTCACCTTCTACTTAACATACCGAGACTTAGGAGTCATAGGGCTCCATTTACTCTTTCCAAAGGAAGGAGTGGAGCTAGGGTTAGGGATGGTTCTCTTAATATGCTCATAAATTAGAAGAATCAAGCCATCATGCTTAATATCCTTCTTAGGAGAACCCTTATGCTCATTAATACTTTTAACTAGAGAAGTATAAAGATAATAGGGTATGTTAATGGTATCCTTGTACCTGAAATGGTTAAGGAACATAAAGTGGTGGGAATGAGCACGAGTGAAGTGACCGTCGAGGGTAAAATACTCCATTACAGCCTGCAAAATGTAGCACCATATTTCCTTGATTTTGACAGGATCAATGTATCCATTTATCTTACCCTCCGCAAAATTTCCTTGATTTTGATAGGATCAATGTAGCCATTTATCTTACCCTTCACAAAATCAACCTTCTCCTTCATAGACTTCGGGAAATTTTTGGCCGCCATATCCGAAATCTTGTGATTCCTATAAAACTTTTGTCCAACATTGGGGATTCCTGTCACTTGAGTGATAAGCTCCACATTAATCTCCATAGTTCTTCCTTCTATAGTGACTGTGTCATTTTTCCAGCCGTCAACAAATTTTTGAGTGATATGCTTGTCAAAACCATGTAATTTTTCCAAATAAGGGGTCACTCCACCTTTCCTCAACTTCTGCCAAACCATAGCCATATCAGCTTCCTTGCGCTTATTACAGTTATCTGGCTCTTCACACTTCAAGTCACCCCCCATATTTGAGAAATTTAGTGAAACAAAGCGCTTGTTAGAATTAGGGTTTTGGTGATCAAGATAGCAGTCACTGTTAATAAAGAAATTAACAGAATGAATAACCCAGAAAGTGTGTGAACTATCACTAATGATGTTGCTTAAAATGTCATTCCACACTTTCTCATAATTTCAATAAGACTCTGTAGAGCTTAGGTGAGTCTCATTAATAATTTCCAATCTTTCCTGCCTTATGATTGATTTTATCATAATAAATGCATGATTTGGTTTCCTCTTTGATATCTGCCTTGCTGTCCCAGGTGATGACCTCATTATAATTAACACCAATATTAGCCAGACTATTCATCGTGGTGGTACTCTCATGGTACACATGGGTTATGTGAATTTTGGTACACTCGGCAATGATTTCTTTTGCTTTGGAGATGATATTTTCAATAGTCCATGATGGAGGATTATTACCTTTAAGGCAATTAATAATATTCATTGAGTCACCCTCCAGCCACATATTTTTAAAATTGAGTCTACTAGCATGTTGTAACCCATAATAAGCTCCCAAAGCTTTTTCCATATGGTTGTTTTGTGTTCCCAGAGGAACTGTATTAGCAGCAATAACATTCCCATTATAGTCCCTGATCACACTGCCACACCCCACCGGGCCAAGATTTCCCTTAGCCGCACCATCGAAGTTAATCTTAATCCAACCATAAGGGGGTCCAATCCAAACACTATTTTCATGGTCATTCTTAATTTGAGAGTCCTTGTATTTCCCACTATGTTGGGTGATTCTATTCAAATTTTCTAGCACCCCACTATTAGCTTTCTCAAATACCAGAGCATGAGTACTGCATTTGTCCCAGAATATATGGTTATTTCTTTCTTTCCATATACTCCAAGCAATATAGGGAGAAATCAAAGTCCATCTTTTTTTATCCCTTTCATTATGACACAGATAATACCATTGCTGGCAAAAGTCCTGGATAGAAGAGGGGAAAATCTAGCATAAAGCCCATTCCTGCAAAAAGAAAGACCAAACCTGCTGAGAAAAAGGACAATGCAAAAAAAGGTGGTTAGTATCTTCCTCAGCCTCCTGGCACAGACAACATCTATTAGGTATAATGAAACCTCTCTTTTTAAGGTTTTCTATTGTAAGAGCTTTGTTTTGGACAAAAATCTAGTAGAAAATCTCAACTTTGGGAGTAAGATTTTTATTACAAATCTTCGTCTAGAAAGGGGTTTCCTCAGGCACATCATATTGAAGAAAGCTCATAGACGCCACAAAAAATTTTCCATTATAAGAGGGGCCCCCTATTAGAGAATCTTCCTTATTAGCATCACAACATTGAGCCAGAAGGGCTTTATCAATATCATGGAAGGTAGGATTGATCGCAGCCAGCTTCACCCATCAGTTATTTTTCCAATAATCTTTCACTTTAGGACCAAAAGTAGTAGAGCATCTATGTATGTCCTAAGGATAATTAAAGATACAATTCAAAGGTTTTTCAAACAACCATGGATCTTTCCAAAAATTAATATTAAATCCGTTTCCTAGATTCCAACACTTACCTTTACTGGCTACGTTTCTGGCATCATTGATATTCCTCCAAAAAATAGAGCCCTCCACTTTCTCTGAGCTGGATATAAATTGATCAATGGAAGGGGTATCATAAAGGTATTTATGTTTACAAATAGTATTCTAGTCCTTAGGATCTCCATAAATACACCAAAGTTTCTTAGCTAGTAGAGTTCTATTCATAATCTTAATTGGTCTTAGACCCATTCCCCCCGAAGACTTCAATTTTCACACCCTTTCCTAGGCTATTAAAAGGATGTGGTTTCTTTCCTCAACCCTTGACCAGAGGAACCATTTAAGGATACTATCAATTTTATCCACATATTTGGAAGGCATCTTGAACAAACTCATATCATACACCATTAGACTTTGAAGAGAAGATTTAATCTGGGTAATTTTCCTAGCTTGAGATAAAATTGCACCCTTCCAACTAGCCATCTTAGTAAAAAATCTCTCAACCATCTAATTCCAAAAAGTGTCACTGATGTTAAGGCCCAAAGGCAATCCCAGATAGGAAGAAGGGAAGGAAATCATACTACATTCTAAGATGCCAACAATTTTACATTGCCTATCCTCTGGGGTATTTATGAAAAATAGAGTACTTTTAGACCAATTAATGAGCTGACCAGTACCTTTGGTGTAAAGGTTCAGAGCTGATTTAAAGCTTTTGGCTTTCTTGACAGTAGAAGAACCCATCATGATGGTATCATCCAAAAATTGAGCATGAGAACAAATTAAGGGATTATAACAAGGTCTAAGACCTTGAATGACACCTTTAGAGACTAGTAACTAAAAGTACCTCCCCATACTTTCAGCCAATAGGGTATACAAAATAGGTGAAAAAGGATCTCCCTGTCTGAGACCTTTGGTACTTTTAAAGAACTTGGAGGGAGATCTGTTAATAAGAACAACAAAAGAGGCAGTGGAGATCAATTGATAGATAATTTGGATGACCCTTTCATTAAAACCAAACTGCTTAAGAATCAAACATAAGAAATTCCAGTCAACCCAATCATAGGCTTTAGCCAAGTCAAGTTTGAGGATAAAACCTTATTTGTTTCCTTTAATGGCCAAATGAATATTCTCATGAACCAACACCACCGAGTCCAAAATTTGTCTTCTCAGAACAAAACCATTCTGTTGAGGAACAATCAAATGAGGAAGAATTTTCAAGAGCCTGGAGGTCAGAATTTTAGAGAAGATCTTATAAAAGGAATTGCATAAGCTGATAGGATGAAATTTATCAAAAGTGTGAGCTCCAACAATCTTAGGAACCAAGGCTAAGAATGTTCCATTTATTTCTTTAAGAATATGCCTACAACTAAAGAACTCCTTCACAGCATTAGAAACATCCTTATCCACAATAAACCGGAATTTTTGAAAGAAGAACATAGGAAACCCATCCGGCCCAGGAGCCTTATCTCCTTCAAAAGAAAAGACAACATACTTGATCTCCTTATTGGAAGGAATAGCTTGAAGAGCCTTGTTATGATCTGGATTAACAATGCTAGGTATGGATTCCAGTAATTGATCTTGACAATCCCTATCCAGAGTACCATCAACAGAGAGTAAGGACTCAAAGTAATTTACAATAGTTGTCTTAATTTCATCTTCTTTATGGATCTCAGCTTTATCCATAGCAATTTTAGCTATTTGATTAGTAGCCTTGTGTTTGAGAGTGGTCAGGTGGAAAAACTTAGTATTTCTATCCCCTTCCTTAAGCCAAACCGCCCTTGATCTCTGACACCAGTAAGTTTCCTCTTTAGAAATCAGATTGTGGTAGCTAACAAGGGCCTTTTGTTCCTCAACTTTAAGAGAATCTGATAGGCCATGAGTTTGAATAGTCTCTTGAATAGAAGCAAGGTTAGTTTCAGCCTTATTCTTCTGTTTGAATATGTCCCCAAAAACTTCTTTATTCCATATTTTAACTTTTTCCTTAATGTTTCTAAGATTTCTGGTAACTTTGAACATAGCAGTGCCCTCCACCTTACTGTTCCACCAATCCAATAAATTTCTCTCCAGATCAGGATGGCTTAACCACATTTTCTCATACCGAAAAGGAAAATGTTTAGGAGCATTAATCGGATTGACTTCCAGCAACAAAGGGTGATGATCAGAACCAATTTTGGGGAAGGAAGACAGAGTGCAGCAAAATTTAGAAATCTAGTCATGGGAAATAAGAGCTATGTCAAGCTTTCTTTGAATATTTTGAGGACCAACACGCTGATTGGACCAAGTAAAATTCAAACCTTGGAGATCTGGGTCAACCAAACACTCATCATTAATAAAATTGAACAGGTCCACTCTGCTATCATCTTGAGATAGAATACCACCATACTTTTTAGTATCCATAAGAGGAGTGTTGAAGTCCCCCATAAGAAACCAACTTTCATTCTTGAAGTTATTCCTTTTTTCTGAAATTTTCTTCCAAAATTTTGCCCTATTAACTTTAGCATTAGGAGCATAAATTTTAGTGATAACCCAACTGAAATTATCTCTAATATTCACCAGTCTAACAAATATCATGTTAGGGTCTTCAACAACAATCACTCCATTAATAGTTTTTTTATTCCAAAAAATTATTGTACCCCTAGAAGCCCCAGCCGAACTAGAGCTGCTAACACCACCCTTCTGAAAAAACCTAAGTTTATCAACTTTTTCCTTACTCATTTTAGTTTCTTGAACAAGAAGGATATCAGGTTTATAATCCCTAATCACATTTCTAAGAATGTCTTGTTTATGAGGAGCATTCAACCCCCTTATGTTCCAAGAGATAATCTTCATAATTTAATTGGAGAAAAAGCCTCTGGAATGGTCCTTTGTTTACCATCTGCAATGTCTTTCCAACTTTCCTTCTCTCTACCAATTTTAGCTTGTTTCCTTCTTGCTCCAGCCTTTGCTTTCCCTACATTAGTCTTTTTTCTTCTAGTCTTGATTCCTTCGATAGACATAGGATATATACCTCTAGATTTATTTTTGGAGCTTTTCCCAACCTCCTTGACCTTATTTTGATCTTTAGCTTTAAGGAATTCAGGGGACTTAGTCCTGTTATCACCACTTTCTAGTTGGTTAGATGCCTTCTCTACTAGAGAAATTTGTAACATCACCTGGCTAAGATCATCAAAGATTTCAATATTCTCCTTATCCTTTTGAGATACCTTAAGGTTCTCCCCACTGCAAACTATCTTAGGCTAGGAAAGAAGGATAGGTACCCCTCCTAGGGCCCTCTCCTCCACCACTATATTAGTATTCAACAAGTTATCTTCCTACAGATTGGGTAAAGAGATATCTTCCCCCTGATTCACCTCTTCCAGCACAAAATTTGCATTCAACAATGGTGAAATTTTTTTTCCTCAAAAAACTTTTCTGAGTTGGCATCAACATATGAAATGTGACTGTTACCTACAGTCTGAGCAATATCCACAGTCCCAGATTCTGTAACTTCCAAGTTACATCCTATGTCAGCTTTTTGAGTACTATGCTCATTAGTGACCATACTTAGCTCAGGAGTCTTCGAAGGCTTCAAAGATGGCTCTGAGGAGCCCTTAGAAATATTTTTTGGTTTCCAAACAACATTAGAAGAATATTTCTTCTTGGCAACAGGGTCTTCCTCTTTTTTCTTATGAACTTTCAAAGGACACTTTTTAGACCAATGGCCAGATTTCTTACAAATAAAACAAGAAAAAGTTATAGATTCATACTTAATCAATTGTTTCCAAACACCCATCTTAGAAACCAAATCTATAGAGGTTGGAAGATCAATAGTCTTACATATTTTGACACAAATTCTAGCAAAAACTAGTTTAGATCTTGACACTGTAGCTGGGTCTAGATAGATAAGTTCCCCAAACACATTCATTCCAGTACTCTAAAGGGAGCCCTAAGAGTCTCACCTAGACAAGAGCCCATTCCAGGAAGGATTTTCTCAAGTCTATACTAGGCTCCCATTTTCTCAAAGCCAAAGATGACTTACCCATAACCCAAAGTCCTCCACATAGAGCTTTAGTCATATCATCCTCATTGGTAAAGGAGAATGAGAAGAAACCTTTAGGCATCACTGCTATATCCACTTGCCCTTTGAGAAACCATCTTCTCTGGATGAAATGTTGAACATAGTCTATATTCGGCCTTACCCCAGCATATTTTCCAACCAGCATGAGGTCCTTCTGGGACATAGAGTGATCAATCACCATGTTAGGGATAAAAATGGAAAATATCCCTTGATAGGATCAAAGATATTATTAGCTTTAGGAAGGGAAGATTTTCTAGATGGCTTCTTGCCAAACAATGCCAGCCAAGGTTTTTTAGGAGCCGCAGCCTCACCTTTTATTCTATCTCCAATAGACCTCGACACGTCACCTTTTTTGTCACCTCCAATAGGAATCTTAGCTCCCCCCTCGGGTCTGGGGAAGAACTATCTCCTTGTGGGTCCCAAAGCTTCAGAGACCCAATATCATTCATCGGTATCAAAGACCCACCATCATTCCCTTTGTCATCTGACACTATCAAGATTCCAGCAGACTGTCCCGCATCTCCAGCAATAGCTCTAGCAGAGGAACTAGGTTTCCCACCCGAGCCACCATTGAAAATTTGACTTGTTCCAGCACTCGCTCCCACTCCAAGCATGATTCACGTAACATGTTACTATATTAGAATTTAGTGTATTGACTATTGAAATTTAAAGTATTAGCAAATAACACGTAAAACTAAAAATAGTAACACTATTTGAAAAAGAGTCTTCTGACTTCTCAATGTTTCATTTGTATATAGTATTAGAGACTATAGTATTACTATGAAATTCAAAAACTCATATTATACATTATACATATACATGTTTCATTTGCATACAGTATTACAGACTACAGTATTACTATGAAATTCAAAAAATGGTATTATACATTATACAGTATTATTATGAAATTCAAAAAGTGGTATACATAATACAATATACATAATACTGGTAACTGAATCACTGATTCACTGAACAATTATGGTTTCCCCAGAAGGAGAAGCGACAAGCTTCCAACCATTTCCAAAACCAAAATGAAAAGTACATTCGATTATTTTGTATTTACAAATTACAACTTACAAGTAACAAATTTTTTTGTAAGATCCACAAAGAAAAAAATATTAGTCGATGCGCAGACCAACAAATAACTGAATCATCTAATTCATCTCCTCCTGGAACACCTCCTGGTTGAAGCCACGATCGTAAAAAATGGCATGCATCTCCGCCTTGTCATCTTCTACTTCAAGTTTGAACATGTCGCTTTGGTATCCGACGTAACTAGTAGCATGATCCCATGCTGCAGACATAAGATGACTGAGGACATCCTATTGAATCTCCTTGTCCATTTCCAAATTTGGTTGGATAACAGGTTCTAGGTTCTCATTTGATGATCCCTCAACTACTGGAAGACCCATTATGTCATCCAAGATTCCAAATTTAGAAATTTAGAAAGTGCCCATGTTCTCCAATTCCACTACCGATGAGTATATAAAGAAAATAATCACCAACTTGCCAGCCACAATAAATTTTGAAGGAATGTTTCACATAAGGTGGCTTGCCTGGGAAAAGGAAATTAATGAATATCGGTAAAGAAAAATTGCAGACATTGTATCCTGCGTAACTTGGCTGTGAAGTTGAAAAGAAGAATAATGAATGTTGATGAATCACATCTTATATCCTGTAAAATTATCCTTTTTAATGTCTAATCAAAATCTTGGCCTGGATTATGTACCTCTCAAGTTATGCAAACTGTCAGTGTTACCTTGGAACCACTATATCCTAGCTGTGATTTTAAATTTTGAACTGACAACTTGGCAGCTGCATTAAATTATGAAGGAATATTTCGTGTAATGTGACTTGGCTCCGAAAAGAAAGATAATGAATATTTACAATTCATAGTTGAGATCTTGTACAAATTAACCTTTTTAATGTCTAATCATAATCTTGTCATCGTTAAGTCTCATTAATTGTACTTCAGTGTTCAATGTCACTGTAACTTTGCAGCTAAGTTATGCAGACTGCCAACATGGCCTCGGAACCCCCATATCTTACCTGCGATCATAACTTCTAAAGTCACGCACCCTGTCAACTTGTCCTTTACATATCTTCATGGCCTTCAACTACAAACTACCAACATAACCATTGAAGTCACACATGTCGTCAACCTGACCATTATGTATCTTTGTAACTGTCAGCATCGACCCTCCTTTTAGCCTGTTGAAGCTACGCACACTATCACTAGTCACCACAAACTATGCCAAAGCTACGGAAATGCCAAATTGTCAATCACAAACTTACTTGACCTTTACGTATCTTCATGGCCTACAACTCTGAACCGCCAACATAAAAACTAAAGTTACGCACACCATCAACATGACCATTGCATATCTTCGTAACCGTTAGCCATTGACGCTCCTTTTAGCTTGCTGAAGCTACGCAAAATGTCATCAATAAATGACATGTAGCACCTAACTTGAAACATAGTCCTATCACTATGTTTTGAATATTCACCAATTTATATTTTTTATAATATAAATACTATTTTTTATTCGCCAATATATATTTTGGTAGTTCTGAAACAAAAACACAATTCACCAAGATTTTCCACATAGTTTCAGGGAGCATCAATGATTCACCAAAATTTTCCACATAGTTTTAGGGAGCATGAATGATTCACCAATTGAGATTTTTTTTTTCTTTGAAAAGAAATTTTTTTCGCTAATAATAATTTTTTTCTTTCTAACTTTCGCCACTTTTTTACACCTTTTTTGAAGGGGGGTTTCTTAAAGATTACCCTGTTGTACATTTTCACTAGGTAATTTTATTTGAAAAATAGGATAAAAAGACCTCTTGTAAAACTAACATTTGACAACTTTTCAGTGATTGGCTAGGGCATTGAAATATTTTTCATGAGACTCTTGGATGTTGATGTGTTTAGCTAGTTGCATAGTCATGGCTCTATTTTCTTCAACTTCAAGAGATTTAAGGAGTTATAAGGCTAGGATATCCATAGAAATTGGTAATAGTACTCTTTTTTCATACACTACCTCATAGGGAGGACTCTTCAAGATATACTTTGGTGCAATATAATTAGACCATTTCTTTGTGCATGGTAATTGGAGATTTTATTTTTTTGTGAATATGGCATGTTGGTTGTTATTGATCTCAAACTTGTTGGGAGAATGAAATCGGAAGGATGACATAGTTTTTGGTACTTTATTTATGTTGTTTCCCTTGGTTTGGATGTATTTAGACCTATTGAGAGTAGTGTGATTAATAGAAAAAAATCATGATGGAATTTCTTTTTTGTGAATATGGTTTAGTATATATCATATGTGTAGACTACTTGGTCCAGAAGATGTTTATCTAATGATATAGTATTTAATTATGTTTTAGATATTGTTGTTGTGGTAATGATGATTTTGTTGAGTTCCTTGGTATAGTTTAGTAATGATGATGATGATGTTATGGATATAAAATATCAGTTGGAGTGTTTTTTCTATTCAAATGATGTCTCAACACTTGGGTGCTAGCATTATGATTGGTATTTTCATTGAAGTCATTCATCTCTAGTGTGGCATTAATGTTTGACTATAGAAGACTTGAAAGATTGAGGTTATGATTTATGGAGAATATTTGAAAAGAATATAGATATTTTTTAGAGTGTATAATAATTTTCTAACTAGTGCTTTGTTTGGATGGTATTAATTTATTTGTTACTACTGTTCATATCAGTTACCGTTGGCATTACTATAATCGCTTGATGATGATATTACTACTGAGTTTGTCGATTTGGTATTGCTTCTACTTAGATTTTGTAGAGAGATGATTTGGTTTGTTGCTACTATTTGTGGAAACATCTTTATTGTAGTTGAAGACAATTCTAATGCTTTGGTGTTGGTGGTGTTTTCTAACAATAGTGAGCTCTATTAGACTAATCTAGTGTATCTCCAGTGTCTTCCAAATATGTTTTTATATAGTATTGTTGAATTATGAATCTTTATCATACCTAATCATATAATGTATTTTTAGGTGATATTTATGGTTTTCAAGTGGGATTTGATTATCTATACTTAATATGTTTAGTTATGTTATGATTTTGTGTATCTGAATGTACCACCTTATCCAAGATCATTATTTTTATTTGGATATGCTTCATAATTAATGTTAGAATGTTGAATTGGGTCTCTCCTTGGTGTGTGGATATTCACATGTTTCGATATTACTTCAAAAGATATTTTATGACCAACCGTTCTATAAGATTTAATTGTATATTCACACGTTAGTGTAAACCATTGATCTATCTTAGGAAAACATATTGTGATATATTTGGGTCCTATATTTCTCCTAGATATGGATGAACTATGTTGTAATGATGTTTTATCTTGGTTGTGGATTATCCACAATAATCCTTTTAATGATCTATCTTATATTTAATGAATGCATTCAATACTAGAGGTGTGTGATGAGTGTCTAGAAGAGTTGAAAATGTAGAAAAGTGTATTATGTGAGAGAAGAGAATCAATATAAGTGTATGTGCAATAGTATAAGATTGAAAGAAATATCTTTAGATATTGTGCATTAATTCACATACAGGATATTGACACAATCAATTATTGAGGAATATTTTTCAACTCTATCACAAGAATAGTTATTGTTCGTTGTGTGTGTCATTGTAACAAGGCCATCACACACATGTACATTCAAGAATCCAAAAATCCAATCCTCCATTGGCCCACACCGAGGATATTTCACCATGGTTTCTGAGTTTCAATGGTTTCATCATGTGTATGGGTAAGTCATTTCCACAGGCTAGCTTACGACATCTTGATGCAAATAGCATAGATGACATATCCCACATTGCTAATGTGCAGTGCTACATGTGTACTTTTATATGTCAACACTCACTTATTCACTTGCCAAAGGAACAACACCTTTTGGTGGAGGGCACACACGCACAAGGCTAAGTTGATGTGGAGCTGATTATTGACTTTAGTGTACTCGGAAGGAGATGAAGACAAATTATGGAAAGCTAGAGCTAAAGTGGACTGTCGATGTGGCACAAGAAGACAAATCAGAGGGTGCCACATGACACTTGCTAATGAGTTGGTTGATTACCAATTTAGGGTGACTGTGTGCATAACTTCAGTGGGCTAAAAGCCGATTAGAGTGGCGGTCCCAAAGGTATGCAATGGTCAAGTTGATGGTCAGCGTAACTTTAGTGGGCTAAAAGAATAGTCGATGCTAGAGGTTCTAAAGATACAAAATGGTTTGGATGATAGTTAGCTTGACTTCGGAAATTGTGATGGAGGTCTTTCCTGAAGGTCACGAAGTTACACACATGGTTTAGCTGGCAGTTGGCTTGACTTCGACAGTTAAGTCCACAGCTAGGATTGAAGGGTTCTAAGGTTACGCACGTAGTTTTTGTAGCTTCAGGTGGCTAAGTCGAAGGTTGGATTTGGCGGTTACAAAGTTACAAAGTGGTTAATATAGAGGTTGGCATGACTTTGATGGTTATATTAGTGATCTGGGTTAATGTTTATGAAGTTACAAAGGGGTTTGGCTGATAGTTGGCGTGACTTTGCGAGTTATGACTATGGTCAACAGAGCGTACTCCAAAGTTGTGATATTTACATCAGCTAGTTTGGGGGACATCTTGAGGTTTTCTTGGTTGTTTAGGGTGGTAGTTATGATGTTGTGTTGGTGCACCAAGCGGTCAGGTGTAGCTTCACAAGGTTAGTCCCACAGTTAAAAAGAAAGGTCACAAAGTTACGCACATGGTTGAGCTAGCAATTGGCATGACTTTGACAGTTAAAATCATAGCTAGGATATGGGGGTTTTGAGGTTATGTTGGTAGTCTGTGTAGCTTGGCAAGATGAAGGGTATGCCAAAGATGAATGAAGAGAATCCATTTGGCTATACCAGATAAAATAAATATAGATATAGATTCCCAGGGATATAATCTCAACAGTCAAGTGTATACAATGAGATTTCAACTAATTTTTTAAATGCCAATGATCATAGTGATGATACCTGATGACCATCTGTAGACTAATGGAGAAATTATGGATTGAAGAAAGCTTGCATTTGGATTTTCTTATGTTTTCCATATTTTCATTATGTAATCTAGCAGTTGCAGTCGTTGACATAGGATTAGTTTTTCTTTATAAAGAGTCGTGTTGATTTGAAGCTTGTTTGCATCCTTTCATTTGCATATAAATGAGAATACCAAAATCAACAAAGGGCTCCAAGAACATAAGATAAGATAAGATAAGATAAGATAAGATAAGATAGAATAGAAGAAGATCAAGGACTGTAACATGAAATATTATGCACTATTTTTCAAAATCAATACAAGATAAGTGTTCTCTCACTTGTGGTAATAAGTTTTCAATTTTTTGCAATTAGTCCCTTGGATAAATCTATTTCATAGATTGTTTCACTGTGCAAATTCTTATGTTATTATAATCTGAAATTAAATTTACAATTTGAGCATCAAATAAAAGAATTGGTTGTCAAACTTTTCTCTATTCTATTGGTCTCTCAAAGTAGAGTTAAATTCAGTAGAATTGGTTGTAAACTCATATTTTGATTATAATTCATATAGAATCCCCTGAAATGATGGTCTTGTTTTTAATAACAAGTTATTAAAATTGTCACCGAGGTTGTACGTAGGATTGAAAGTGAATTGAATCTATTGCCCAAGTAGAAGCAATGCATTGATCTTATCAATTATTGGATATAGTCATTTGGTTCATTGTTTAAAGTTTTGGGATATTCTATTTAGCATTCATTCATTTTATACATCTTTTATCAAACATTCTTGCAATTAACCAAAGTATTCAAGTTTTTCCAGCATTCAATACCCTATAATTGTGATATTCACAATTGCATTCATCTCAAGAATTCACTTGCCAACTTGAGAGACTACCCAAGTTCTATAGATTTTCTATCTGCTATAAAAAGCCTTCAACCAACATATTTGGTTGAGGTATAGACCCACTAGCCTTGGTCCTGTAGAGCTAGAATTACAGAAGTTCCAACCTTATGCTTGGTTGTGTTGAACCAATTTTTTATTTTGTTCTTTTTATGTGAATGACACTTAGAAATAAGAGAAAATACATATGAAAAGGATCAAGATTTAATATCTCCTTAAAAACATGTGTTGGAGGCCTTTTTCACTACTTCACGGGTTGAGAAAATTAATGTTACGAAATAGTGAAATTTTGCATTTGTATGAAGGTGAAGAGAAAAAGTGGCGAAGTAGAAAAATTTCACTATTAATCAAACAAAGGATAAAGGACTTACAAAATAGAAACTTTTCTGCTATCGCACGGGCTACATTTTAAAGAATCGTGAAATGATGAAAAGTGAGCATTTAATGTAGGGGTGGCCAATTTGATGATGCACAATGCATATCTAGAATACTGAGAAGATTTGTCAAAAGATTTGAAATAAAGACTTGAAGGATAAATTGGCACAAGATATATTGATACAATTTCTCTGAGGTTCACAAATCAAAATGAATTCTATTAGAAGAAAATTCATGAGAAAAACATGCCTCAAAATGTTCTAATTTATACATGCTTCAAAAATGGTGTCGATAGAGGGTGCAAATGAGCGAACATTGAAAATCTAAAAAACAACCTAGTTCAGAAAATCCAATTTCCAAGCTACAATTGGAATCTTAGATTTTCACGAGATGTTTTGGGTTTTTGACCAAAACCAAATCTAATGGATAGGTAGTTATTAGTTAATTTTTTTACTATGTTTTTCTAAAGAAGTTTCTTATTTTTAATGAAAGGTGGTGTCTTTTCACCCTAAAGGGGTGTGAAAACCATTCAACCACATATATATTGTGTTGTAAGATGTAAAGGATGGGGGCATTATATAATATATTTTTGTGATAATATATTATAATGGAGAATACATCAGGGATAGATGACTACAATTGATATGCACACCAATTGTATTCACTTTTTTTATTAATACAAAGAAAACATGTTTCCTGACCAAGGTTGAGGAAGTAAGTTTGTGGTGTTCGATTGAATTGGTCCTTCACAATTTTTAGTTTTAAGGATTACCTTTTATCTATTAGATGTCGAAGAATTGAAGTTAATATCTATTTTGAATATCAAGAGTTGTAAATGAATGGTTTGTCTATACTATTTATTGTCTAAATGGTTTTATGCCAAGCCAAGGAATTAAATTCATTTAGATTGAGACAAATATTATAATCAATTTATCCTTGATGTCATAGAGGAAGGAATCTAAATTTGAATTACATAGTGTATATGAGGGTTCAAACAAAGCCATACTACATTTTTCCTAATTAGTTGGATAAGGGACTGGATTGTGTATTTTCTCAAGGAACATTTTTTACATTTGGATAAGCATTGAAGTTTCTTCATTTCATCCTTGTATATTTGAAGTTACCAGTATATTATTTCTTCACTCACAGTAATTTTTTACATACCATTCATTTTCAAGTATTTATAAGTAACTAAAGAAATCAAACACAATTAAGAAGTGAGCATTCTTATTCTAATTAATCTCAAGGAACATTTTCCATCTTGAGAAATCAAAGAAGTTTAAATTCTCTATAGAAGAACACCTTTGTCTTTGGGGTGAGGGTTTATCGCTTAGGTCTAGTGAAGCCTAAAGTGTAAGGGAATTAGATTATTCATGTTCATTGGCCAAGACTAATTGAAGCAATCCAATAGGAGAATTGGAAAAGCTCTTGGATTTTCAATCTGTGATTTTGGGAACCAGTAGGTTGAACTTGTCAGTTGGCCAAATCACTTTGGCTTCCCATCATTGGATTGGCAAGTCCATAAGAAAGCCAATCTGTTGATATGAGCACCAACAGATTGGCGACTTTGCTAGGGATAGAGATTGTAAAGAACCTCTTAAGAGTTCTTGGTATTAGACCAATATAGAGAAGTGGGTATTTAATTGATTTGTTGGAGCATCTAATAGTTTTCTAAAGTCCTGATTCAATAGATATTCTAATTTCTTTTCTTGCCCCATCCAAGTCACACAATACCAACAAATTGGTGACTCTATTGGGGAGTTGCTCACAATTTGCATTGTGAAGATACTTAGAGATTCTTATTGTGTAATTGAATGATATATGTAGACTCTACTAGAAGAAAAGAACTCAGATACGACATATATATTTTCCTCTTGAGAACAAGGGTGGTGACTCTAGTACTTTGATATATGTAGTGTTTTATTAGAAGGGAAAACAACCCTAGAGGTGTATCATAAATGTGGGGTAGGAGATCTTGCACTTAGGAGTGATCAACCACATTGAACTATATACACATTCAAGAGGAAATAAAAAGCATAATTCAGATATGACTTTTAAAGGATTCAAGGATTTCCCTGAAAGGGAGAGAAGAACATGAAATGAAGAGGATGAAAGGAGATCAAGTCATAGTGATGAAGATAATAGGAATCCTTTCTATCATGAGAAAAATGAGAGTGGTTCTCAACAAGGTGATAATGAAATATGTTGTCATGATGAGGAGGAACATCATCATAGGAAGGATGAAGTTATTCACATTTTGGATGATCTAGACCTAGAGGCTGATGATTTTAGGAGACAACATGGTGAGATTCTAACCAAGTTTGGTATGACCAAGGAAGGTATGACTACATCTCCAAGACTTAGTAAGATGTCTGATAGGGTGAATGATGAAGGAGCTAAAGAAGGACAAAGGAGCGAAAAGGAAAGGATAACAAGATATAGTCCCCCTCATAGGAGAGTTGTTGAAAATGTTTTCAACAATAGTTATGTCAACCTACTGCTCAAGAGGAATAATAGAGAGGGAAGAAGGAGCAATGAGGAGTGTGGTAGACTGACAAACAATGGTAACCATCATAATGGAAATATAAACAATGCAAACCAACATCATGGAAATCATAGATAACAGAATAATGGAGGTTATCATAATAATGGTCAAAGAGGGAAACATCAGAGAAATAATAACCATCAAAACATGGGGTGGGGGATGAAAAATCAAATGGGAAATCATCTTAATGCCAAGGCCCCAATAACATTGGAAAGATATAGGCAATTAGACTTTGTCGATATAGTTGGATATCCCAACCTTATATCAAATGAATTAAGGAATTCTATTCCTAAATTCTTGGGTAATGGATCAAAATCTATTGAATTGCATTGTATAAATCTCAAAAATACAATTGAGGAATTGGAGGAGGGAAATGAAGATGTTTTAATGAAGTTGTTTGTTCAATCCCTAATTGAGGATGCAACAAAGTGGTATAGAAGTTTTCTAGATAGATCTATCTCAAGTTGGTATGATTTTGTCAGCCATTTCATGGAGTAGTTTGGGGATCATACTGACACTTCTTTTGCTTCACATGACCTAACTAGTATAAAGAAAAATCAGGATGAATCTGTGGCTGAGTTTAACAAAAGATTTAATAAAGTACTTAATAGGATTCTAAGGGATATTAGACCCGTCGATTCATTTTTTATTGATTTTTATTTGGGTTCTTTGGATAGTAAAAGTCATTATGAAATCTAAGTCTCATAGACCATCCACACTACAACAAGCATTCAAGATAGCTATAACAATTTAAAATGATAGAAAGGTTGTAGGAAGGGTTTCCAAGAGAGAAGATCCAAATTTTTTCAATCCAAAGGCCCCTAGGCATAACAAAGAAGAAGATAAAATGGATAAGTTGATGAATATGGTAAAGAGTCTCCACGTCAATAAAGGCAGAGATAATTTTCAATCAGATACTTGAATGAACAACCATTTATTAAAAATGAAAGGTACAGGCTACTGTAATACCCCAAAAATGGGCTATAAGTTCATTAATCTCCTACATCATCAAATCGAATGAAATCGACATCAAAGTCCTAACCTAAGGCACATCTAAACATCATCGAATCATAATTAATTATCTTAAATTTTGCATTGGGGAATATTCCTAGCAATATTCCTAATTATCTTAATTATCTTTAATTTAATGATTATTTGGCAATAAATCACATTTAACCTAAGTTTGATTAATTGAATATTTTCATATTTAATTAATTAGATTTAATATCTTGCCACTTAATTGTTTAATTAAATTTAATTCTATCTATTATTAATTGTATTATTTAATTTTGACAATAGATCAAAATTCCTATCTTTAATTGATTAAATTTTTATTTAATTAATTAAAGCATGTTGTCATTATTTAATAATATAATTTTTAATAAAAGTTTGGTAAAATAGTTAATTAACCCATAAATTAATTATTTTATTTCAAAAATCAGTTGAGTTGAGGATAAATCACTTTATTTATTTATTTAATTCTTAATTATTATGCATATTCAAAAGAAACAGTTAAACTCCAAATCAGAAAATCAATGCAAGTTATTAACTTTTTGGAACTCAACATCCTTTTGGAGTTCAAAAAGCTGATCTAAACTCTAATTTGAGTTAAATAGCTATTTTTGCATGATTTTGAGAATTAACTATCTTTCATGATCAGATAACTCAAAAATCAATTTGAGTAATTTATGGCTTTTCCCATGCACCTCCAAAGCCTTGGATTTCTATAAATTAAAGGCTTCAGCTCTTCATATCTCATCTCATATTTTGCACAATCATGCTGGAGAATTGGAATTGAAGAATCAAAGCTCTTGCGAATCGACATCTTTCTGAGATCAATCTTATTTTTGCATTCATAGCATATCAGTTTATCATTCTTATTGCATAGAAAATATCAAAAATATAGATTAATTGCATTCAATTTCATATCCATCTTTTTGCATTCAAATCCTTCATTTAGGTGTCATCTAGGTCATTGATCTCGATTACAATCTGAGAACATCAATCTCGCACCTATTAGAAGGCAGTAAATTGCTTGGTTAGATAGCTTTCAATTTTGCACGATTTTGATTTTTGCTAACCTCTAATGTTTTACTGAGTGTTGTGTCTACAGATCAGGTACAATTTTCACACACACATTTCTGGCGCTATAAGTTCATTAATCTCCTACATCATCAAATCGAATGAAATCGACATCAAAGTCCTAACCTAAGGCACATCTAAACATCATCGAATCATAATTAATTATCTTAAATTTTGCATCGGGGAATATTCCTAGCAATATTCCTAATTATCTTAATTATCTTTAATTTAATGATTATTTGGCAATAAATCACATTTATCCTAAGTTTGATTAATTGAATATTTTCATATTTAATTAATTAGATTTAATATCTTGCCACTTAATTATTTAATTAAATTTAATTCTATCTATTATTAATTGTATTATTTAATTTTGACAATAGATCAAAATTCCTATCTTTAATTGATTAAATTTTTATTTAATTAATTAAAGCATGTTGTCATTATTTAATAATATAATTTTTAATAAAAGTTTGGTAAAATAGTTAATTAACCCATAAATTAATTATTTTATTTCAAAAATCAGTTGAGTTGAGGATAAATCACTTTATTTATTTATTTAATTCTTAATTATTATGCATATTCAAAAGAAACAGTTAAACTCCAAATCAGAAAATCAATGCAAGTTATTAACTTTTTGGAACTCAACATCCTTTTGGAGTTCAAAAAGTTGATCTAAACTCTAATTTGAGTTAAAAAGCTGTTTTTGCATGTTTTTGCATGATTTTGAGAATTAACTATCTTTCATGATTAGATAACTCAAAAATCAATTTGAGTAATTTATGGCTTTTCCCATGCACCTCAAAAGCCTTGGATTTCTATAAATTAAAGGCTTCAGCTCTTCATATCTCATCTCATATTTTGCACAATCACACTGGAGAATTGGAATTGAAGAATCAAAGCACTTGCGAATCGACATCTTTGTGAGATCAATCTTATTTTTGCATTCATAGCATATCAGTTTATCATTCTTATTGCATAGAAAATATCAAAAATATAGATTAATTGCATTCAATTTCATATCCATCTTTTTGCATTCAAATCCTTCATTTAGGTGTCGTCTAGGTCACTGATCTCGATTACAATCTGAGAACATCAATCTCGCACCTATTAGAAGGCAGTAAATCGCTTGGTTAGATAGCTTTCAATTTTGCATGATTTCAATTTTTGCTAACCTCTAATGTTTTACTGAGTGTTGTGTCTACAGATCAGGTACAATTTTCACACACAGCTACAGGATATGCCTTATAACACAACATGGAAGAATGGGAAACCAATTGCCACGAGGAAGGATGGAGATACTCTTGATCCTTTGAAGAAAGAAAATCATTTCCTAGATAGTGGGCCTTGGTGTGAGGTTTGTGAAATGCTTCATTCACCTGAACAATTCCTAATAGTGTAGAACATTTTGGAAGAAGAAAATCAAATGGATGATGAACAACCTATGGTTAATACTCTATCGATTGACCCATATTGGGGAGGAGACAATGATGATTTTTCATAGGATGAGTATATGTCTGATGTAAGTGATAGAAGAATGGGACAATAGAATGTTCAACATGTGTTTTTAGATGATGAAGAAAATCCCAAAATTAGAAGATTGATAGATGAAGAAAAGAGAGCATATACTAGAGCAGCATTGGAATAGGCTCGTAGCAATTACCATCTCAGAAATAGGGTAATCAATAATGACCAAGGAAATCCAACTGGGATGCTTGAAAAAGTTGCTAACAAAGAAAATGAGATAAGAAAATGAGATAAATAAAGGAAAGGAGACCACCCCAAAGAAGCAGGTAGAGAAGATACAATCTCCAAAACTAACGAAGCCTCCTGATAAGCATAGTTTTGGTAAGAAAATCTCTAACAGTAATTATTTTATGCCTCGAGCATTATCATAGGTAAAAATTTATGTTCCCCTAATTGAAATTATGAAATCCCCTGATTTTAGGAATGAAACTCTTAAAATACTAGCTGATGTACGAGTTCCTAAGGAAGATGTAAAAGAAAAACAAGATAGTGAAGAATCACTAGTTATTTATTTAGGAGCTACTATGGATAAAATTACTTCTCAAGTTGATCCATTTTATTTGACTTTGTTAATTAATAATAAACTAGTCAAGAATTGTACGATTGATTCGGAGGTAGCGGTGTATATTATGCCATCTGAGGTTATGAAAGAGTTAGGAATGAAGGTTGATACTACTTATGGTAGATATTATGCTATGGATAATAGGTCTATTCCTGTTGTTGGAATAATGAAAGATGTTGAATTTAAACTTCTTTCTTGTCTTGAATTATCTTATAAGATTGATATTACTATGGTTGAGGTGCTTGCTAATTATGGGATGATTCTATCTAGGCAATGGTCTAATTTAGTAGGTAGAAATGTTCAATTGGATTTATCTTATGCTTCTATCCCAGTAAATGGAAGATATGTTAGAATTGACAGGGAGCCAAGGGCCTCCTATATTATTGAAGGAGTAGATCCAAATTAAATGGCATACTTTTATCACACTGTCATGGAAAACTTCAAGGTAATTATTTCTAAAGACACCATGCAAAATACTGATCTTATTGAAATACATGCTAGAGAAAATGAGAATATGATTTGGAAAATGTATTTTGATGGGTCATGTTGTAAAGATGGAAATGGAGCAGTAGTGGTCATTATTTCTCCAAAAGGGAAATTGTGTAAGTACTATTTTTTGCTATCTTTTGATTGTACTAATAATGTTGCATAGAATGAAGCATTGTTTCTTGGCCTCGGAATAGAAAATAAGCATGGTATTAAGTCTCTTTGTTTTTATGGTGATTCAGATCTTATTGTTTCTCAAGTTAGAGATAAATTTGTCACTAAAAATTATAAATTGAAAAGGTATAGAAATGAGGTTTGGGATTCCATAGAATGCTTTTATGCTTTTTCTATAAATTGGGTAGATAGATTAGAGAATATCCTTACAAATTTTATGGCTAACTTGGTAGTGAAGCATAATGATTTTCCCTATGAAGACATCATACAAGTTCAGATTAAGACCAAACCTGCAGTTCTTGATAACAGTTACAAATGGAATTTTTTTGAAGATGATAGAGATATTATCAAATTACTAGCATGTGAGGAATAATATGAAGACCATTTTGTAGACTTGAATTCTCATGTTGAAACAGTAGATGGGAATGAAATTTTATTTGGAAAAGAGGTGATACAGCTTAAAACCAATAAGATCCCAAAAGGGTTGGTGGCTTTAGAAAGAATGTTTGACAATAGAGATTTTAAAAAGGAAAACAAAGCTACTAACACAATAGTAGAAGAAGAAATTTGGGGAATGAACATGCTCCTAAAGAGGTTTTTATTAGCAAAAATTTGACCCCAAAGGTGAGGATTTATATTATAGGATTATTAAGGAAATATAGACATGTATTTGCATGGTCATATGATAACCTCAAAGCATACAAAGAAGATTTGTTCCAACATGACATACCTCTCAAACCAAATGCAAAACCTTTTAGGCAAAGACAAAGGCCAATAAATCCAACTTTGGCTCCTAAGATGAAAGAAGAACTAGTCAAAATGAGGGATGGTGGCATAATAAAGACAATTAGACATTCCACATGGGTTTCAAATTTAGTACCTATCAAGAAGAAGAATGGAGACATTAGGCTTTGTGGAGACTTTGGGAACTTGAATGTGTCTTCACTTAAAGACAACTATGTGTTGCCAAACATGGAAGCACTATTGTAGAAAGTGACAGGGAATGAATTACTATCCATGATGGATGGTTTCTCTGGATACAACCAAGTGAAGTTCAAAGAGGAGGAACAATACAAGATGAAAATCACTACACCATGGGGAACCTATGTTTATGCTAGGATGCCTTTTGGACTCACCAATGTAGGGGCTACTTTGTAGAGAGCCATGGATGTAGCTTTTGAAGATTTTATTGATGTTATCATGGTGGTATACCAAGATGATCTTACCGCCTATTCTAAAAAGTTAAAAGACCATTCTAAGAATTTGGATCATATTTTTAAAAGATCCCTTGAGTATGGAATATCTCTAAATCCTAGGAAGTGTCATTTTGGAGTAACTAAAGGGAAGCTCTTGGGACATAGTGTATCAAAGGAAGGAGTAAGAATAGACCCTAATAGAATATCATCTATTGATAGAATTCAAGTTCCCAAGACAGTCAAGGCCATTCAGTCATTTTTTGGATACATAAATTTTGTAAGAAGATTTGAGTCATATTTCTCAGAGATTGTCAAGCTTATTGCCAGGATGCTAAAGACAGGTGCAGAGCTTGTATGGACAAATGAAGCATTGGAAGAATTTGCAAATATTAATAGGGAAATCAAAGAGGCTACTTTCCTTAAATCACTTGACTTCTCAAAACCATTTCAATTGTTTTCATATCACATTGTTGTTGTTTTGTTACAGAAGAACGATGGAGGCTTTGAACAACCAATAACATTTTTTAGTAAAACTCTTCAAAAAGCAAAATTAAATAATGATATAAATGAGAAATAGGCCTATGCCTTGGTGAAAGTAGTAAAATCCTTTAGACTATATTAGTAGGAGAAAAAATAATAGCTTATGTTCCTAATGCAGCAACCAAATACATATTCAGACAATCTGAAATCATGGGAAAAAGATGTAGATGGGTGAATCAAGTCCAAGAATTTAATATAGAGATTCAGATTACTAAATTAGTTAGATGATAGGGATTAGCCAGACTCATGAAAGAGTCAAATTTGGATGTGATTCAAGTTAATCAGATGAATTTAGAATAATCAATAGTAATCATTGAGCATTGTCCTTGGTATACTGATGTAGTCTATTTCTTAAGGCATATGAAATGTAAAGAGGGCCTAAGTGATAATCAGAAAAGAACCATAAAATTGCAAAAGTCTAGATATGTTTTGATACAGGGCGATCTATATTGGAAAAATAGAGATGGCATCCTCTTGTTCTGTCTAGATGAGTATCAAGCAAATTTGGTACTAAAGTAGTTACATGATGGAGTATGTGGTGGTCACTTTTCAGCAAGGACTAATGCTCATAAAATATTAATTGTTGGATATTATTGGCCATATTTGTTTAAATATTGTTATGTATATGTCCAAAAATGTGAAGCTTGCTAGAAATTTTTAGGAAAAATCAAATATGATGGTGCATTGCCTCTCAAACCTTTGTCCACTGAGGATCCAATTCAGATGTGGGGTATAGACTTCATTGGTGAGATGGATTTTGGTTATTATTGATTACTTTACCAAATGGGTTGAACTTGTACCCACAAGATAGGAAACAAGAAAAGTAGTGATAAAATTCTTGACTGGGAATATATTGACGAGATTTGGTTTTTCATAAAAGATTATTTGTGACAATGCCATGTGTTTTAGGTTAGAAGATTTCTATGATTTTTATAGCAATTATGGTATTGACCAACTTATTCTTCCCCTTACCATCCTAAAGGAAATGGTTAGGAAGAGTCAAGTAACAAAAATATAATGAAGATCATCAAAAGGATGTTAAGTAATAATAAAAGAGCATGGGAATCAAAATTGACTCTTGCACTCTAGGTGGATAGGATTACAATCAAGAAATCAACAAGATATGCACCTTATGAATTAGTTTATGGGAAGCAGGCTAGGTTACCACTGAATAATATTATACTAGTATACAAATTTTTCAAGGAAGAATAATTAGAGGATATTAATTTCATGGAAGACTGGATGAGATGAGAAGACATACCCAAAAGAGGAACTTCAAGCAACAACAAC
Organism: Chamaecyparis obtusa; assembly: GCA_027943335.1. Classification (NCBI taxonomy): domain Eukaryota; kingdom Viridiplantae; phylum Streptophyta; class Pinopsida; order Cupressales; family Cupressaceae; genus Chamaecyparis; species Chamaecyparis obtusa. Next base: position 627,961 of record BSBK01006774.1, on the reverse strand, counting down.
AAGTCAAAACTCTATATGATAAAAGGACCAGAGAGAGAAAATTTTAGGAAGGAGATTGGGTACTAAAATAAAATGCAAAGAATCAAGACAAGGGAAAGCATGGGAAATTTGATGCCTTATGGTTAGGTCATTTCATCATCACTGGAAAAGGAGGTGAGAACTCTTATTTTTTGTAGGATACAAAAGGCTACTTTTAGGAACTTTTAGTACATGGTCAGTATTTGAAAAACATTTTTCTCCTAAGAATGTTAAGGAAATATCTTACCCAATGTACATTATGTATTATGTTTTTCTTTTTCCTTTTTGTATTTTTTGTCATGGTCTGCTTTCCCAGATAAATTTGGAATTTCTCTATGCTCGTTAAGTGCATACGTCCCCAAAAAGAGCTACTATTGATACAATCAATTCTTGAGGAATATTTTTCAATTTTACAAGAATAGTTATTATTGGTTGTGTGTGTCATTGTAATAGGGCCATCACACATATGTACACTCAAGAATCCCAAAAGTTGATCCTCCATTGGGTAGCACCAAGGATGTTTCACAAGGGTTTCTGAATTTCAATGGTGTCATTGTGTGTATGGGAAAGTGGTTACCACAAGCTGGTTTATGACATCTTAATGAAAATAGCACATATGACATATCCCACATTGGTGATGCATAGTGCTACATTTGTGATTTTATATGTCAGTGCTCCTTTATTCACTTTCCAAAGGCACAATGCCTTTTGGTGGAGGGCACACACACATAGGGATAAGTCATTGTGGAGATTATTATTGACTTTAGTGTGCCAAGAAGAAGCTAAAGAATTTTTTTGGAAAGCCAGAGCTAAACTGGATTATCAATGTGGCACAAGAAGATAAATTAGAGGTTGTCATGTGGAACTTGATGATGAGTTGGTTTATTGCTAATTTGGGGTGATGGTGTGTGTAACTTTGGTGGGCTAAAAGGTGGTTAGAGTTGGTGGTCCCAAAGGTACGTAATGGTCATAGTTAGCGTAGCTTTGGCAGGCTAAAAGGATGGTCGATGTTGGAAGTTCTGAAGATGCAAAATGGTTTGGATGATAGTTAGTGTGACTTCAATAGTTGTGATAGTGGTCTAGGCTAAAGGTCATGAAGTTATGCACATGGTTTAGTTGGTGGTTGGTGTGACTTTGGCGGTTAAGTTTGCAACTAGGATTGAAGGGTTCCACGGTTATGCATGTAGTTTAAGTAGCTTTAGGTGGCTAATTTGAAGGTTGGAGTTGGTGGTTATGAAGTTAAAAAGTGATTAAGATAGAGGTTGGTGTGACTTTGGTGGTTATGTTGGTGGTCTAGATTGAAGGTTATGAAGTTGCGAAGGGGTTTGGATGATAGTTGGTGTGACTTTGTGAGTTATGACTAGGTCAACAGAGTGCATTCTAAAGTTACAATATTGACATCAAGCAATTTGTGAGACATCATGAGGTTTGCTTGGTTGTTTAGGGTGGCGATTATGATGTTGCATTGGGTGCACCAAGAGGTCAGGCATAGCTTCACAAGGTTAGGCCCATTGTTAAAGACAAAGGTTATAAAGTTACACACATGGTTAAGCTAGCAGTTGGCATGACTTTGGGAGTTAAAATCACAACTAGGATATGGGGGTTCTGAGGTTACGTTTGCAGTGTGTGTAGCTTTGCAAGAGGAAGGGTATGCTAGATACCAATGAAGAGAATCCATGTGGTTGTACCAGATAAAAGAAATATAGATACAAATTCCCAGGGATATAATCTTAGCAGTCAAGTGTATAAAATGAGATTTCAACAAAAAATTTAAATGCCAATGGTCACAGTTATGAAACCCAATGACCATCTGTAGACTAATGGATCAATTATGGATTGAAGACAACTTGCATTTGGATTTTCTCATGTTTTCTACATTTTCATTATGTAATCTAGTAGTTTCAGTCATTGACATGGGATTAGTTTTTCTTTATGAAGAGTCATGTTGATTTGAATCTTGTTTTCATCCTTTCATTTGCATATAAATGAGAATACCAAAATCAAAAAAGGGCTCCAAGAGCATAAGATAAGATATGATAAGATAGAATAGAAGAAGAACAAAGACTACAACATGAACTCTTATGAACTATTTTTCAAAATCAATACAAGACAAGTGTTTTTTCTCACTTGTGGTAATAAGTTTTCAATTTTTTCAATTAGTCCCTCAAATAAATCTATTTCATAGATTGTTTCATTGTGAAAATTCTTATGTTATTATAATCTAAAATTAAATTTACAATTTGAGCATTAGATAAAAGGATTGGTTGTCAAACTTTTCTCTATTCTATTGGTCTTTCAAAGTAGAGTTAAATTTAGTAGAACTGGTTGTAAACTCATATTTTGATTATAATTCATATAGAAGCCCCTGAAGTGATGGTCTTGTTTTAATAACAAGTTATTAAAACTATCTCTGAGGTTGTATGTAGGATTGAAAGTGAATTGACTCTATTTCCCAAGTAAAAGCAAGGTATTGATCTTATAAATTATTAGATATAGTCATTTGGTACATTCTTTAAAGTTTTGGGATATTCTATTCAGCATTCATTCATTTTATACATCTTTTATCAAATATTCTTGCAATTAACCAAAGTATTCAAGTTTTTGCAGCATTCAATACCCCATAGTTGTGATATTCACAATCGGATGCATCTCAAAAATTCACTTTCCAACTTAAGAGAATACCCAAGTTATATAGGTTTTCTATCTACTATAAAAAGCCTGCAACCAATAGATTTGGTTGAGGTATAGGCCCACCAAACTTGGTCCTACAGAGCCAAAATTACAGAGCTTCCAACCTTATTCTTGGTTGAATTTGATAGTTAGTCAAATCACTTTGGCTTCCCATCATTAGATTGGAAAGTCCATGGGAAATCCAATCTGTTTATTTGACCACCAACATAGGAGATTATTATTTCATTTCTAAGATTCATGATGTTAGATGACAATAAGTTTTATAGTAGATCTTTTTTGTATCTTGTCCCGAGATAGTGAGTTTCAGTTGTTTAAGCTCTTTGTATCTTCCCCTAAGGTAGTAAGCTCTAGTTGTGCAAGTCCAGGAAATAAGCCTAAACATTATAATTCAGAATTATCTATATTATGAGTTTGATTCTCATTGTGGCTTTTCCCAACCTTAGGTGTTTCCAGAAAAAAATATTTTTCTTGTGTTTATCCTATTTTTTTATTTATTGTTTTGTAAAGGATAATTAGTTATGGTGATTTGAAGTTTATCAAGATCTAAATTAAAGTTTTTATTATGGGTCAAACTAATTCACCCACCCCCCCCCCCCCCCCCCCCCCCCCAATCATGTTGTGCATTCAAAAATTGATATCAGAGGTTGGTCCCTTATTGTGAAGCTTAACTGCTTAAGAAATTTATGTTATGGTGTAGGATTTGTATTTAAAGGCTCTAAAATTTGAAGGAGAAAATTATGCCTATTGGAAGGAAAGAAAGCAATTTCAGTTATAGTATCTGCCAAAAGCATTATGGAAAAGTATTGAAAGGGGTTATACTACACCTCAAGATGGACCACAAAATCTAGATGAGATCAAAGCTAAAGAAAATAATTTGAAAGCTAGAGGTTTCTATTGTCATTTACCTGAGTGATAAAGTATTTAAGAAATTCATTGGATTGAGTATAATGAAAGAGATCTTGGACAAACTAAGAAGTGTCTATGAAAGAGATTCAAAAGGAAAAAGAAAAAGAAAACAAGGTAAACAATCTAAAGCATAAGTCTAGAAATTTGAAGATGGGTAAAGATCACTTCATTGAAATCTATTTTCACAATGTAAAAGAGATTTTAAATTCCATTAAGGGTGCTAGTGGATCAATTGAAGAAAATAGAGTGGTAAGAAAAGTATTGATGACTCTACCTAAAACCTACAAGTCAAAGAAACATAAAATTGAATAAAGTTGTGAATTTAAGTTCCTTCACCTTGGATCAACTTCTTGGTTCACTATCTCCTTTTGAGATCACTAAAATGGATGAAATCAAGAAAAAGAGGAAGGAAGAAACATTCAAAGTATTGGTCAATCCTAGAGATGAAGATGAAGGAGACATTAATGAGATTGAAGAAAACTTTATAAGAAGAATGGTGGGAGGAACTAAAAAATAAAAAGGTAAAAGTACCCTCTAAAATGCTTTGATTGTGGTAGAATTGGTCATTCCAATTCTAGGTGTCCTTATTAGGAAGAATTCAAAGGATATGATGATGAAAAGAAAAGAGTTATGAAATTTATGATAAGAAGAAGAAGATGGATAAAAGAGACAAAGAAAAGAGATTCTTATGCACCATGGAGGAAAATCTGTTTGAAGATGGAGATTATAATGACTTGAATAATGTTTATCTATGGCTATAAAGGAAGGTGACAAAGAAACAACTAGAAGACCAAAAGTGGAGATGACTATACTACATGCTAAAGTTGAACCTGCTACATGGATTATTGATTCCAGATGCTCAAGCCATATGAAAAATGATAAAGAGAATTTAATTAAGCTTAATAAGTATGATGTAGGATTTGTGGGATTTGCAAGAGAAGAAGCTATCTCTATATGTGGGATAGGAACTACCTCAACTAATAGTAAGCACAAAACTGATGATATCTATTATGTTACAGGATTAAGACATAACTTGCTAAGTGTTAGTCATATGTGTAGTAAATATTATGAAGTTATCTTTAGTAAATCCAAATGTGAAATAAAAAAAGGAAATATTCTAGTTGCTAATGGTGTTAGAGAAAATGGAAATTTCTACTACATAAGTAATGATGGTCAAAGTAACTTATTGATAGAACATATTGAAAACTTGAAGAAGAATATGAAAAGAAGGTAAAATAAGATAAGAGTTGGGGAAATGTGGTTGAAGAAGAATAGAATTAGATAGAAGAAAACATACATAATTGATTGAAACAAATGTGAAGGATCAAATATAAGAAAGACAAACATTGAGGTCAGTAAAAAAATTGACAGAAAAAGATACAAAAAAAGTATCAAGTGTGAATAGGATGAAAAAAAGATGAAGGACGAGTTAAAAGATGCAAAAGGCCAAATTGACAAGTAGCCCAAAGATGATAGTAGGGAAGAACAAAGAAAGAAGAGTGGAAGAAGTGGATGTAGGGATAGGTCTATGGTGAAAGGACTTAAGAGTAAAACTAATATGTCTCAAAACATAAAAGAATTTAGGAATTCCCTCTTTCTGTGTAAAAAGATATTTTGCAAATTTTTTTGGTAAATTTTTTTCATGCATAAGTATGGTCATAAAGATAGTGATTGCAGAATTTTGATCATAAGTTAAGAAGTCAATATAAAATGTTATTTTTTCAATAAGTGTAGGCATATGATAGCTTAGTGTAAGTGTAAGATAAAAAGGAAAGGTTGTACATATGAACATTTTGTCAAATATAATAAAACTTCAAATGGGCACTACTATGCCTATAAGATGCATGGAAATAGAGCAACTGAGAGTGGGATGAATAAGAATAGTAGGAGTAATAAAAAATCAAATGGAGGAAGACCGCGTGCATGTTCGATATGTTATAATTGTAGAAGATTTTCTCGCATTGTAAATTTATATAGAAGAAGAAAGGGAAATAGTATACTGGTAAAGAGGATCATTGTTAGTAAAGAAAAGGAAGAGATGTAAAAATTATTGGTAAAATAGTCAAGCATGGAAGAATAAAGATTTGAGGATGGATTTGAACCATCTAGTGGTGTTGATTCTTTTTTCTAATTAAAAACTAGTGTATGGGGTGAGGGGGAGAACCAAATTGAAATATTTTTCTCCCTTCTCTTTGTTGGGTACTGAGTTTCTCTTGGTATCAAAGATTTGAAAATTTGTTTCTGCTTTGGTTGGAAGATGTTAGAAGATCTATTGAAGAAAATGAAAGCATTTTCATTGGGATACTTGATGCTTTATATTCTATCTCCTGGTCTAATTTGGATTGTTGTCCATAGGGGGATCAGTAGAATTTGATATGGTTGAAGAATGATATGTTTCTCTTTGTCCTTGATGTCAAAGGGGGAGAATTTTTGTTGATGTTCACAAGTGTTTCCATTAATGACAAAGGAAGACATTATTTTGAATATGGCATGTTGGTTGGCATTGATGCCAAACTTGTTAGGAGAATGAAGTTGGAAGGAAGAAATTCTTGTTGGTACTTTGATTGTATTGTTTCCCTTGTTCTATATGTATTCCAAATTGCATAGAATGTTTTGATTAATAGAAATAAATCATGATGGAAGTTCCTTTTGTGAATATGGTTTCATATATGCCATTTGTGCAAATTGCTTGGTCTAGAAGATGTTTATCTAATTATACAACATTCCATTGGTGGTAATGGTGATATTGTTGAGTTTCTTTTTTAGTTCCTTTGTACAATTTAATAGTGATGATGATGTTTTGGATATAAAATATCAGTTAGAGTGTTGTTGTTCTGATGATGTCTCAAAACTTGGGTGTTATAGTTATGATTTCTATTATCATTGATGTCATCCATCTCTGGTGTGGAATTAATATATGACTATAGAAGACTTGAAATACTATGGTTATGATTGAAAAATAAGATTTGAAAATAATATGGATTATGTTGAGAGTTTCTACTACTTTTCTAAGTAGTGTTTCATTTGGATGGTGTCAATTGGTTTGCTTCTACTATTCATATCAATTACTATTGGCATTAATTTGATCACTTGATGATGCTATTACTACTAAGTTTATCGATCTAATATTATTACTAATTATATTTTACAAAGTGATGATTTGGTTTATTGTTACTATTTGTGGCAATGTCTATTTTGAATTTGAAGATAAGTCTAATGCTCTAGTGTTAGTGGTGTTCTCTGACAATAGTGAGCTTTGTCAAATTGGTCCAGAGTATCTTTTTTGTCTAGATATGTTTTGATATAGTATTTTTTACTAATGAATCTTTATCATACCTAATCATATAGTGTGTTTTCAAGTGATATTTATGGTTTTCAAGTAAGCTTTAGTGATCTATAATTAATATTTTAAATTATATTATGATTATATGTATTTGGATGTCCTACCTTATCTGGGATCATTATTTTAGTTCAGATATGCTTCACAATTAATATTGGAATGTTGATTTAGGTCTCACCTTGGTGCATGGAGATCCATGTTCTTCAAGATTTCTTCAAAAGATATTTTATGGCCAATTTTTCTACAAGATTTAATAGCCTATTTAGATGTTATATCTTAGAGATGGCTCTAATTGATGTGTGGATTATTGATCTTGTTGAATGTACCAAACAACTAATAGGGGGGTGAATTAGTTGTAGATCAAAACTTTTTTCAATTTCAGAGATTTAGATCCAATAGATTAATTCTTGAACCACTTAACCAATTCAAATGTAAACATGAATAAACACACACATGAACCATACACAATGAACACCGTATTTTTACGTGGAAAACCCAAGATAAGAAAAACCACAGAGAAGCTAATTCTAATGAATAAAAATATTGGTTCAAGTGAAACTAGTTAAGGTGATTTTTACAAAGGGTGTATCACTACCATAATGCTCACTGCAGGTGGGCTCATTGCCTTAAAAAAGAAGAATACAAATAAAATCCACCATTGAATAATTTCCTTTGGTTTCTAACAACAATAGCACACATTCTACACATAACTTAACTTCACACTTTTGCATAATCTCATTAAATATCTAACGAATCTTCTTTTCTAAAAACTTATATACCATTCCAACACAATCATCCTCTTATTTATATTAATCTTTAAAATATGAAATCAACAAGTTGGCCATCAAAACATGATTTGAAATAGGTCTAGACTAAACATTCTCATGGTGGGGAGGAATGAAAAGTGGGCCACACCAAACACTCTGCCTTGACCAAACCACATTTTATCTAAATGTTTCAATTATTAGAGCCCAAGAAGGAGTAATACCATTAGAAATTATACCTCCAAACCACATCAACATGACCCAAAAATAAAATATCAAAAATTTAAGAATTGAGTGGTACAAAACAAAATTACTAATACTAAATCCAGAATATAGATAAATATGGGCCACTGTCAAACAAAAACATTACTAAAAACATCACTAGAGAACATTTTTAAAATAACTAACCATCCAAAGCATGAGACTCTAGACCAACATATCATCAAAACCACATTTGTAAAATATCAAGAATGTTGAGCACAACCCAACCAACAAAGAAGTGTGTTGTCATCAATGATAACCATATTGATAAATCAACAACTATATAGTAGAAACAACAAAAACTAACACATCTATAACATCAAAAACTCTACAAAAGCAACAAAAATAACTAACACATCAACAAAAATCCCCCCTTCTAATTTCAACAAATCTATCTTAGGAAAATGTTTTGTGATATAGTTGAGTTCTCTCTTTCTACTAGAGTAGATTTCTTCATGTATTTTGGGTCTGGATGACCTATGTTATAATAATGTTTAATCTTGGTTATGGATGACCCATTGTAAATATTTTAATGATCTATATTATATTTAAAGTAATGCATTCAAGGCTAAAGGAGTGGGACGAGTGTGTATAATATTAGAAAGTACAAAGGAGTGTATTGTGTGAGAGAAGAGAAGTGGATGTGCAATAGTCTAATCTTGAAATAAATATATTCAAAGGTTATGCATTGTTGATTCACATACAAAAGATTCTTATTTCATTTCTAAGATTCATGTTGTTAGATGATAGTGATTTTTTTGGTAGATATTTTTGTATCTTGCTCTAAGATAGTGAGTTTCAGTTGAACAACTCTTTTATATCATGTCCTAAGGTAGCAGGCCCTAGTTGTGAAAGTCTAAGTAGTGATCCTAAACATTGTAACTCAGTATTATCTATATCATGAGTTTGATTCTCACCATGATTTTTCCTAGCCATAGGTTTTCCATGTAAATTTGGTGTTCTTGCATTGAAACTATTTTCTAGTTTATTATTTCATAAATGAAAATTTCTTATGACGATTTAAAGTTTATGAAGATCTAAATTGACGTTGTTATTGTAGTCCAAACTGATTCACCCCTCCTCTCAGTCTTGTTGTGCATTCAATTTTTTTGAGAAAATATACCATTTTTAAGTACAAATAGACATCTTTGATCCATTAAAAACTCACACATTGTTAAAGATAATGGTCTTTGGTGACTTGAACTTGAATAAAAGATCTTCAACAAAATTTACAATTTCATTCTCAGTGTCATTCTTCAAAGGAACTTCTTTTGTCCACTATGTGAAAAAAAATAGTGGCAGTTAAAATCCACTTATGTCCTAGAACGAAAGATGGATTAATCATTCCAATGAAATCTAGGCCTCACTAGGTGAAAGGTTCATTGACTACTATGGAATGTAAAGGAATAGCTAAATTATTTCACTTCCCAACAAAAAATTAGTTCTTTGTACACTTTTTGACCATCTAATAGCAATCTACAAATAAAGTTGGCCAAAATTATGTGACACGCATAATTTTATGTGCAGTGGTTTTACTAACAAATGTCTACCAGATGGTCCATTATGCTTTTCTTCTAAAATATTTTTTCCTTGACTTTTTTTGACACAATAGAGGACTCCATCAAAATTTATTTTCAATAACACTCATTTAATTAGGATATATCCAGCCTCTTCACTAGTACATTTGACATCATTTTTCTACAAAAATTATCGACCATTAATTAAAAAGGTTTAGGTTGGTCAGATTATAGAAGGAAAAATTTGTTTTTTTTTAAATCCATGCCCGTGTTGGTCAAAATTTTGACCGATACCATGTCGATCAAAATTTTGACCAACACGGGCATATAACTTAAAAAAAAAACATTTCAATTCTCATTTCATTTTTACGGGAAAATTATATGAATGGTTGTAGCACGCGAATTAGGATTTCCATCTTCTAAGCTACACACCAAGGGATATTATAGGAACGGAGCTTATTCTAGATCGTGAAGAGCCAGACCCTACTCTAGCAGCATATTCAGCACTCGAGGTTAATAGCACATTTCATCATTTATATAGAATTTTCTATAATAAATTTGGAGTTTGAGGTATCTTCCGTGTTTCCTATTGTTCATTACATGGATTGTCATTTTCTTCTAGTCATCTATGTTAGTAATATGCAGGTAGGTGATTGAATCAATTACCATGTGTCTTACATTACCACCAATAAACTTGACCAAACCTATGCAGGATGTGACTGTGCATCCGCACAACACAATTTGATGCCCTAGGCTAATTGCCATAGATGGATTTAGCTAGTAAGGAAGGGAATTAGGTAGCAAAGCCCGCAAATAGAGGTTGCAAAAGAAGAACATGTCTAGGGTGGAGCACTGGTCATGACATGTACTAGCATGGATGGGGCTAAATCAGTAGCCATTAAGGCGAATGCAAGCAATCAAAATGATATTGACACCTTAATAGCTTATGCCAGGATTCATCTCATAGTTAAGTTTATGTTGGTTTCTCAAAACAAGAGCAACCTAGAGGTTGCTAACTAGTGCTCATACCCTGTGTTAGATTATGGGTGGTTTGTTGTGGAGTTCCTCCAAATGTTCTGAAATAGTTTGTGGAATTAAGTTTGAGGGTTTAGTGCAGCAGTCTGGGGGTCATAAAATAAAACTAAGACTGCATTGTGGCAGCTGAGGATTCGAACAACTATTGTTTAATGGGGATGATGTGAATGGGACTGAAGTTGGAGTTAAGCTTTTGGGTGTCTTGGAACTTCCATATTTTGGTTGGTGTTTGACGGCTCTTTGTCTGGTCATATTTTTCTTTAGATGACTTTATGTGGTTGTTTACTTCTTCTTTGGGCTTACTAGACCCTTGCATCAATTTTTCATGTAGGCTTTACATCTGTATCTCATTGAGTTTTGTTCCCTCATGCTAATTTTCTTTGCTGAGGCCCCTATTGATCCCACCTACTATTATCTATAAAAATCTATCCAACAATTAATAGAGTATTATTTTTCTTTTAAAAATCCTTCCTTCTTTTTTGCTTCTAAAGTTTTCATTTTCCTTAACCTCTTCTTAGACTCCCATTTTCCCTTAAAAATAATTCATTTTCCTTAACCCCTTTCTACACTCCAATTCTACCAATAAAATCTATTACATTAAAACCTAATATAATATATTAAACAATATTCTTGTGTAAAACATTGCTAACCTTATTAGTTAATCTACAGTTTAATATTCATTTTAAACAACTGGTTGACTTGAAATGATTTTCACATTTTATTAACAATCACCCTAAATAATTACCTGACCAGCCTTTTATTTAAAGCTAACTATTACCTCTTTGCCAATTTAACTCTTAAAGATATTTTATAACATTAATAAGGTATGTGTTTCTTTGCCAAACATTGTTTCCACGAGATGAGTGAGTTATGCACTCAGTACATTGGATAAAATCTTGAATAGCTTATATGCAGATCATCCAAAAGAGTTTCGATGGTAATTAGCTAAACCACTGCAGAAAACAAATCACGAAGAAGAATGATTTCTTAATTTTGAAACTCTTTTGCAAAAACCAATAGCACTAAATTGTTCCATTTACCATAGCTTAAGACTGCTTATGTGAAGAGGGTAGCTCAAATCTCACAGTCAAAGGGTAATACAAAGTTACAAACCATGCATGAGTTCCATGGATCAAGGCCCAAGACAAATCCAAGATATCTTGGAGCTGAATAAATTTGCTTGCACGGTGACATCAAGTTTGCAGCAAACTAACAAGCTTATGGGAGCCTTTTACATGGGATAAATAAATCAAAACATATCCAAGCTTGTTCTAGGTATTAATCATAGATTTATGTACATTCAAAATATAAAATAATTATTTTCTATTTTTCTAGGGCTCAAGCACTAATATGTTGAAGCCAAAAATTGGAATATGATTCATTTTCTTGAATTTGTGCAGTTACTTAAATTTCATACATTTAAGTGAATTATAATTTTCCTAAAATTTAGCACTAATATTTAATTAATATTTATTTCCTTATTATAATCCGTTGGCATATTTTCCCCAACCTATATGTATTATTTTATACATTCTTCTCTTTTTTGGTGACCTTGAATTTCTTGCACTTTTTAATCGTGTACGCACCATTTGCAACTAATGCTATGCCTCCCTAATTTTCATATCATAAAAGAAATAGATGGTTGTATTTTTCATGCCTTCACTAATTCGGCTTGCATGTCTTCTAGCAACTTGCAAATTACTGTGCCTGTGGAGTCATGTGCATTGCACACGAGTACTATCATCTCTTATGACACGTTAAAATTAGTACAGTCAGTTGCTATGTGCTTCTTTATTTTAAAACTATGTGCGCACACACACACACACACACATATATATATATGGCACACTGTCAATCATGTTTTTTTATCTTTTTACATGGTCCTTTTAGGTTCTTAGGATAATACACATTTAACCTAGGGTAAACCTTCCAGAGAAACTAGTACCACCAAGCCCTAAAAGCACAATCCTTTGTCCGTTGTGTTAATTTTTTTTAGTTTAGAGATATAAAAATTATTAGTCTGATAAAAATAATTAATCCATAAACAAGAAGACATTTTTTAGTACGACAAAACATACAATCTGTAAATAAAATTTAATTCAGAAACAAAACTGCACACGAACTTCTAAAACAAAAAACTAATATTCTACATATTAAAAGAATCTTTGTCTAAGACAACATCAAAACATCGAGGGCACCTTCTGCATCATTGAACCCATCAGCACCATCTGAGCTATCCTCACTTTGATATCCAGATTCTGCAGGTATAACAAATAAAAGACTCAATAAGAGCACATTTATCACATGCCCAAATTATCTAAGAATATTGTTCTTAATGTTACTGTAAACAATGATGAAGAAGAAGCTACACAACATTGTCAAATGGTTAAACACGTTGATACCAAAATCCATGCGATCTTAGTAAAATTGTCATTTTTACCCTTATCAGAAGCCTAGATGAGCCTACAAACTGCTTGCACACATCTCGTGGACTGATTTCATGAATATTCAATCCACGTTCAACAAATATCCAATGCCACAAAAGATGGGTGACTCAGAGGTAGGGTAGGGCAACCAAATTCCCTAGTGGGGATTCCATATTCAAGTTCTCGCTGGCTTCATGTCTTACAACATGATTGGAGCAGCAACAATTGGAATTTCAATAGTAAAGCAAGGAAATAGAAAAATTAACAGCTCAAAATCATTCATTGAACACAGAACTTGACATGCAAACATAATTAATATTGTCTACAGGCTATAATTGGAGGAACTTTCTTTTGATATAGTTATAAATACTCCTTAGAAGGTAGGAAAAGCAGCTTTATTCAGAAACGTGGCTTAACTTTAGATAGAAGATAGAGACATAAATAAAACAAAGAATAAAAATGTGTACTTATGATAGAATTATTTAGAGAAGGATGCAATGGCTTTCATTTCAAAGGTTGAAAAATAAATGCTTGAGCAGCCGGACGTGCAGTATCTCATCATATAATGAAGTGGTAGGTATTTATTTCCTTTGTGATTTAGTGAAGGGTTATGTAGATTGTACTGTGCACAACTACATTAGAACTATAGCCTGGTAACAATTTATAGTATTATCTGAATCTCACACGAAGCACATGTTCAAAATCTCGAAAGAAGATAGATTTAGAAAATCCCAATCTTGATTTCATAAAATTGTAAATTGAGGGAAACGGACCTGCAACTTTGGCATTGGAGATTCTATCAACTTAGACTCGTCACATACAATATATGCACCTTCACTTAATTAAAGATGAATTTTATATATCAAGGCATTGGAGATCATCACTGATATGTAAAACCACTTTATGTAGAGCCCTCCACTATCACCTTAAATAGGCCAACTCAACTCGAGGATTCAACAAGTAACTTGGAATCAACTCAAGGAATCAGTCCTATTCAAAGATCAAATGGAGTTCTCTAACTTTTTAAGTCACTTCCATAACCACACTCATGAGTTCACTATCACTTTGCTTTGTTCCAATCTCTCTAAGCACCAATATCCTCCTAGGCCACCTAGTGCACCTAGTGCCTCCAACACACCAAAAACCAAACCATACTTCTTACCTTGATCCCAATGCTATGGATCATCTTAAAATGGTAAATTAGACATGTTACAACTCCCCTTTTACTCCTATCCACTCATCTTTCACCATTCTTCCACTATAGCCTTCGAGGCATGCCTAGTAACCCTACCAAAATTGAAATCAGCATTTTTCTCCCAAACTTCCCAAACAACCTATGAATGTTTTTACATTTTTGAGTACCCTTTTCAGATTTCCTAATTTTATATCAATCTTAGACTTTAACTCTTTGACTGGTGAAGACTTCCTTTTTTAAGTGCTCTTCTCCTATGCCTAATTAGCCCCTCCTAACAAAGCAACCCTATCACCCACTTACTTCTAGGGTTCCATGACCAAAAAAAGTCTTTTATTATGATCCTAAACCAAGGATTTTCCACTTTTCAAGAATAGAAAACAAGTTTTAAACACCCAACTACAAAACCCTCTCTTTAAGGCCTTTACACCTGTGGCTTCTCCAATCTAACACCTCCACACACTTCCCAATAAAAATAAGGGTTTAAAAACCATTAAAAAAAATAATATGACCATCCAAGCCATAAAATATGGCCCTCCGATGGATGAATCTCTCAAACCATGACTGGTCCCAATACTATTAACCCCCAATCAGCACTTTACTCTCCATGTATGTGGTCTCTCCTCCACAATACCTGCCCATCCCCACATTTAAACTTCTATACAAGGATTATATACATGTTATGACTCCTCCCACCAATCACATTGACCACAGGGGGTGGGGGAGTCAATCCATTCATTAAACTTTCAAAATAAACAAAGTGTTGTTTGCAAAATCCCTGTTCAGGACAGTCAAGAATAACTTGGATTTACTATCCAAAAATGTCACAAAATAACAATCTATATACAAAGAAGTGAAAACCAATAAATATAATATCAATCTAATCCATCTCCCAATCAATATTTCATCATGGAATGAATTTTAAGTCACAAACACAGTGACTGTACCCTGGGACAGTGAACTACAAATGTGCAGAGAAGTAAACTTTTATTTATCAAAACTCTTTCAAATTTGTGCCATTAAATATCAATGATGATCTCCCCTATCCACTCATGTGGATGTCTATGAAATAGACCCTAACTCTTCAAAAAACTAACCAACCAACTATTCTAACTAACTATCATAACAATATTGCATTTTGCCAAAGACAATGTTGACAAAAGTTATTAACTTTTGACAACCCCTCAAAATTTAGACTTGCTATCACCTAGGATGGTCCTAAGGTGTCTTTATAACTTATTTTAAACTATAAAACTCCTATGTATCCCTAAACTCATATCTTTAGTCCTTTAGACCATATTTTGCCATATTAAGGAAAATTACAAACTTGGCACTCCAAGTGCATTTACATCAATTTTAATGGCTATATAGGCCATTTTATAACTCCATGGACCTGTATAGGTCATTAAACCAATCCCATTAACCTAGGATTAAATTAATCACCCTTCCTAGTGACCCGTAGGTACCTTGTAGACTTAAAAATGCCAAAAAGGCTTGCATTTAGGATTTTTTTGTTACAATGTGATCAATATATGATCCAATTAACATTACATGACCATGATTGTTCCTATTACATGTTTTAACGACCTTAGAAGGCCATTTGGCTTCCATTCCACCTCAGGATCCATCAAAGATCCTGGTGCTCTTTATAACTCCTGCTTGTGACCTTGGTGCTCCTGCACCATACTCTCCAACTTTGAAATTGTTCCAAGTCCTCTTGGAATGCTAAAAAAAAAAAACTCATCCAACTGGATCTCCATGTTCTCTCATGTCTCTTGCACACTGGTTATACTCAGCCTCTTGATGCTCTATGCTTGCTTGCCTTGTTGAATGCCTTTTGTAAGTATCTTTATCCTTTCCATGCATATCCATGCTTGCAACTTGCTATCCATACTTAGTTTCCATGTGCTCATACACCATTTGGAAGTGTATACCCTGTACCTTCCTTCTACACCTTCGTTTCTTCTTCTTTTTATGCTTAAGATCTAGACACAACATCATTAGAAAGAAAAAGACATAACACAACCCTGCCATTGTTGGGCTTTGACACAACCTTGTGAAGTCTATCATGCTAGAAATCTATAGTACATTAGAATATACCTGCAACACAACCATACGTAGTACCAAAAACCAAAGCAATACCTTCATACTAGTATAGGCTGTCCCCATACACATAGTTTTCACATGACTTTTCATGCTCATGATGTCATCATCTTTATATTCTTCATGCTTGAATACCTCTACCTCTATCAGCAACTTCTTATCAGCATTTTGTCTTCCTTTTTGACTTTTCACCATTCCCTTGGTGTCTACCTTGCTACTCTTCTCCTTGGTTGTCCTTGTAAAATATTTTTTCCCAAACTTTAATGGATATAGAATAGTACCAACTAATATCATTCCTTTAGCATCAAAATTTACTTCCTCTTTGTCTGCATCAACACCCCTTCTCCTTACCTCTGCTATAACCTATTGAACATTTTTTGCATTAGGTTCTCCTTTCTCTTCAACACTTGACTGTTGCTCATTTGTTATTTGTCCTCCAAATGGACAACTTGTCTTCATCTCATCCTTTTCTAGGATCTTTTCTTGAACCTCATACACATCTACATTCTTATTAGCTACTTGTTTCAAAGCATCATCCTTCTTTATCCAAGCATCTTCCATTGCTTCACCATGTTCCTCTTTTCTTAGGAACCTTTCCTTCTCAAAGATGCCAATGTTCACTGACACCTTCCAAGTTATCTTGCACTCCTCCAATGGTGTTAATACCATCTTCTCTCCATTATTTTTGAAAGTTTAGGTGTTCTTGCTGCCATCATGTAGGGATCTCTTCTCAACCTACCAAGCCCTTCCTAAAATCACATGACAATCATTCAAAGGTAAAATGTCACATAGTACAATATCTTTATATGATCCAATGGTTAAGGGGACATAAGCCTGCTCCTTCACATCAACACACAATCCAACATCCAATCCTTGTGCTTTGTAAGGCCTAACATGTGCTATTCTTGGTAGAGTCAATTTGTTAACCATCTCAAATGAAACAAGATTTGCAAATGAACCACTTGAAACAACAACCTTACAAACTTGACCTTTACATCTGCATTGTATCTTGAATATTTGGTACCCATGATTATAATTTGTGTCCTCAACCATGATGACCACCATTTCTGCTATCAAATCTTCAACCACTAAACTCACCTTCAATCCAAGATCTATCAACAAAGAGTCAACAAGGTCGGTTAAAAGATAGCATATGTGTAAAAATAAGTGATAATGTATTAGTTGTCCACCAAATAGATAAATTATGGAATATATCATGATGCAAACCAACACAACATTTGATAAGGCATAATTATTTAAGTGTAAGCAAATAAGAAAATGAATGTCAAGAGCTTCAAACCATATCAATTTTGAATATTGTTGAGTGCCACACAACTATTGATAGGGTTTGTTAGAATGATTTTTAACCGTCACATTTCTAGTCACATTTTTTTTTAACCAAAAGTTAGTATTGGTTGATTTTTTGACCTTTACATATTACTATATTCGACGAGAATGCTATGCATTCGACAACCCTTTCAACGAACTTTGGTGGAAATTTTGACAAACAGATGGTCTCAATTTTGACCTTTACACCAATAGAATCAACAAGAATGCTATGCATTCGACGTCAATTTTGACAAAGTTTGGTGGAACGTTGGTCTCAATTTTGACGACAATGCCGACCAAAGTTTGTCTTAATTCTTCTAGTTCCAAGGGATTGATTCAATCGATAATTCAACCACTTGTATGGTCAAAATTTTGATGATGATTTTCCTTGTAGAATAATCGATGAAAAAATATCGACCACAGTTTTAGTCGTCTGTTTGACCAATTGGTGTAGAAAATTCTACTAATTCTCATCGAAAGATAGGGTAAAATTTACTAGTGCTTGTATCCTATAATACCCTTTTGTAAAATTGAGAAGATGGGGCTAATATTCTCCTATCTACATGAAGTTAATTTGATCATCTACCTAATCTTCTTTTTTACTTCTTGATTAATCAAGATAAACTCTTCTCCTTCTTCATTCCTTTTGGTTAGGTATTCAAAAAATCCTCTACCATAGATAACCTTTGTAGGCTTGACTTCTACATCATATTCTAGGATCTTTGTGATCTAATTAGCTCTTTTATCTATGAGTTCACCATCTATGATGTATTGTCATACACTATGGTGTGTGTGTGTGACATATATTAAAACTGGTAACCGGACATAATAACCTGGCCAAAATAATGGATGCAATAACCCCACCATAATAACCCAAGGACACAATAACCCAGGGTCACAATAACCCATGGTCAAAATAACCCATTGTCAAAATAACCCATTGTCAAAATAACCCATGGACAAAATAACCCATGGTCATTTTAGATCAAGTTAGTATGCTAAAAAAGGGATTGTGAGGTACCATAGAAGATATTTAAGTCATTTTTAGACCATATATCCATTATATACCCCTAAAATAGCCTTAAAACATCTTTAATATGCTTAAATAACTTATAAAATGGTAAATAATTATAGAAATAAAGACAAATTCGTGGGAATAAGCTAAATAAGAGTTATTATGAAAAGATATAAGTCAAAAGGCATTATGAAGAGGCATTAAGAGGATATATAAAGTGGTAGAATTAAGAGCTTAGAGAAGTAAAGGAAGGAAGAAGGGGAGAAGAATTAAGAGTCTGTAGAGTGATAAGAAAAAGAGAAATCAAAATTCATAAAAAAAATATTTTTTAATATAATTTTTTAAACATTATAATAAATTTTTCTAGGGATTTTTTAAACATTGGTTTAGTGATGGTACATTTAAAATAGTACCAAGTGTTTTTCAGCAATTGTACACAATTCATGGCTTGAAAAATGATGCAATATTTCCACTCATCTATATTCTTATGACCAACAAAATAAGATCCACTTATACACAATTACTTGTAAAATTAAAACAATTCCAACCTGATCTAAACCCAAAAACTATACTTATTGATTTTGAATTAGGTTTATAGTGTCGATGAAGTATTTTCATTTGAGATCAAAATTTTTGTTGCATTAGCTTTTGTGCCTCAGATATATGTAATCAATGCATTTGAAACACTTCTACAATCTCCTTATTTTATAGAACATGAGGAGACATTACAACCCATAATTGATTATTTTGAATAAACATGGATTGGAAGACTAACTAGAAGAGGCAACAGATGGTCACCCAAGTTTCCAATCACAATCTGGAACTGTTATTCAGCTATTCAAGATGATCTTCTAAAAACCAATAATTCTATTGAGGGATGGCATAGAGGATTTAGTGAATTGCTTCAATCATCGCATAGCTCAATCTGGAAATTCATCAAAGCAGTGAAAAAAGAACAGGGTCGCCAAAAGAATAAAATAGAGAAATACATGGTTGGACACACTACACAACCAAGTAGGAAAAAATACCTCAAACTCAAATAAAGACTAAAAAGACTAGTTGATGGTTATGACAATAATAATATTTAAGATTATATAAGAGGCATTGCTCATAATTTGACACTTTAATTGAAAATTTGAAAAAAAAAATTTTAGAAATATACTTGTAATTTTGTTTTCCTTTCTCTATAATCTTATGGGGTTATTTTGTCCATGGGTTATTTTGACTGCAGGTTATTTTGGATTGGGTTATTATGACCCTGGGTTATTTTTTCCTTGGGTTATTATGGCTAGGTTATTTTGGCCAGGTTATTATGTCCTGTAATCATTAAAACTTTCTTCCAAATAAAATATATCTAAAATTATTCAATCCTTTGACAATATAAAAAGACTTCATTTCAAAAAAGTTGTAATTTTTCTTGTAGTCCTTAAGGGTCCTTGAATGAAACAAAATGGGGTGTTCTCCTTTCTATTCGTAATCCTTTTGAGTCAACACAACTATAATGGTGTTCTCACTACCATAAAAATACATGATAAAATATTTTGAGAAATTAAGGTTAACCAACATTGGTGCAGAGGCTATAGCACTCTTTATATTTTTAAAATCTATTCTTTTTTGGGTGTCTATTTGAAGACTTTGTTTTTTTACAGCATCAGAGTGATTGGTCTTACCAACCTGGGAAAATCTAAGATAAACTTGCTAACCAAATTTGTCTTTCCCAAAAAGGACTAAACTCCCTTCTTGTTCACTAGAAGTAGTAGCTCCATTATGGTTTTACTTGTTTGGGATCAATTAAAATTCCTTCCTTAGAGATAACATGTCTAAGGAGATTTCCTTGAGGAACTCCAAACACGCATTTCTCAAGATTAAGAGACATCCCAAACTCTTGGCATATCTAAAACACTTTCTCAACATGATCAAAATGTTCCTCGGTCTTTTTTGAAAAAATAGTTAGATCGTCAAGATAAATTAGGTTGATCAAATTTATCAGATATTTGAATTCAATATCCATTGCTCTTTCTAATGTTAGGCCAATATTAGAAATACCAAAATCCATCTTGGCATATGTGAAAGTTCCCTACTTACTAGTGAATATCATCTTGTATTGGTTTTCTCTCCCATCCAAACTTGGTTAAAACAAGAGAAACCATCTAATAGAGAAAAAAATTCAGACCCCATAATTGTTTGTAGAATTTTTTCCATGGATGGAAATGGTAATGGTCTTTCAAAGAATCCTTATTTAGGTCACAAATTCCTCACACAGGTGAACATCTCCATTTTTATTTTGAACTTGTATTGTATTAGATACACATGTGCTATGATTAATTGGATATATGATCTTGTAATCAATTGGCTTCTTTAACTCTTGCACCATTAGAGATTATATCTTTAGTTCACTTAACTTTGTTCTATTTTAGTTCAACTAATTCAATGGTATGATCAATAATATCTTGATCATATCCTTTTAGATTGGCACAGGTCCATGTTGTTACTTATTTATGTTTATCACACAAGGATATAAGTCACTAATCATCTACTAGGGGTAATCCTTTACCAACTTTCAATTTTTTGTCACCTCCTACATCCTAATATTCATAATCTCCTTTATTAGCTACAAATTTTTATTTGTCATTTCTTACATCATCATAATCAAACATAATTTCCAAGTTTATCAAACCCTTAGGTAACTTTTTCCCTTTCGATTGGACAATTTTGTCTTCATCAGATTCTTATAATTTGGGTTGTAGATTCTCAACAAACTCTCCAACTTATTGGATGAACATAACAATTTGATCATCACTTTTAAAGAGTTGCCAAATTTTTTAATTTTTTGGGATGTTTAGCCTCACAATTAATCAAACTAAGTGTTTATTAATAATTAAATCTAATACTAGATCAAAATGGGACCCAATTGTGACCAATTTGTTAGCTTATATGTTTTCTTTCCTTATGATAAATTGAATATTAAAAGCATCAAAGATTTCAATTAGGTCCCAAAATCTTTAACAATAGGATCTCATCTGAGGATTCTTGGAAACTAAAGTATTTTGTAATTGTTTTATTATTAGAATCAAGGAAACACACAACTAAGAGGGGGGCGAGGTTGAATTATTTGTTTCCAAAAACCAAAACCTTATGCAAACAATTTAAACCTTTAATCTTAGATCTAAAAGTTAAAGCATAAAAGAGTTGATCCACAAAACAAATGAACACATAACACCAATATTTTTTTGTGGAAATCATGTTAGGAGAAAAACCATGGTGGGGATCAGACCCACTAGATGATGTACATGGTTAAAAGAACTATACCCTATAAGGAGTATTAAAAAGAGGAATGCACATCCATTCAGAAATACTACCTAGAGCTCACTTCTCAAATAAAACTAAGGGAAACAACCTTGATAATTACAACAAGGGCTACAACCTTGAATGGACAACAATCACTGTGGATAAAAATCCACTATGGAGAACAATCCACTGTGGATAACAATCCACTGTGGATAATAATCCACTATGGATAACAATCCACTAATTCATGAGCTCACTGATAGCATCTCTAATATGCCAATATATCTCCAATGAAGTACAACAAATTGTTTCCTCAATTGTAGATTCCACTCATACCTCTTGACACAATCATCAATACATCATCCTCACACATACACACTCTTACACAGCTTTGCACTTACAAATGATTACATATTTTTAAAATTTTCATCAACCTTCTAAAAAGAAACAAGGTTGGCTCAACCTAAACACCTAATTTAAAAATATTTCATCATTACAAATCAAATTACAATTTGGTCAATTGAATTTCATCTTAGACATATAAATGATCCATAAGAATATCCTCAAACATGCAAAAGGTCCATAAATCACACCATGATCCTTTGCAACACGTTACATCGACCATATTGGCCAAGAACAATAAGTACACCAATACACCATAAGAAAATTATCCAAACCAATCACACTAATGAATATGATCTAGAAACATGAATAGAACACAATCATAAGACATAAAAAATAAATATTGAATATCTTAGCAACACCAACAACATGTCTGACTTAGAATTCATAATCATCTCTGCATTGTATACCGGGAACAATAAACATAAACATTATCATTTGATAAATATAGCTTGTGATCCTAAAATCAATGAACCAATCATGTCAAGGACAAATATCAAAGTCCTAAACATGTCATATCCTTCATATCTCAAAATATTATCACATTGATCTACACTGATCCAAATACTATCACTATGTCTCTTCTTGAACACTTGTTGAACATCAAAATACAAGTCTCTGATAAATTAACCATAAATGGCACAAATATTACTGCAAACCTCTCTAACTTAACATAAATCAATCATAGACACATCTCAACACATGTGTAGATTCACATCATCATATCTTTAACACACTATCCATACCATTCCAATCATTTCACTGAACATTCATGTAACATCTCTACAACACTATCACAACAAGGAAATATGTTGACATCAATGTGATGAACTACAACTGATTTAGAACTTGAATGAAGAATCTATAATTTAAGATTACTAAGGAGTTGATTATTAGATATGCAAAATGATTAAATCAGTATTATGTTGTCATTGATGTCAACTAGCTTGACAATACTTATCTTGTAAGTGACTATACCGACAAATCTGAAGAAAGGTGAAAGTGATGAAGAACATAAATATTTACATGAGGAAGATGTATATGTCAGATGAGCATAATGAATACATTGAGTAACTTGTTGATGAGTCTATGACTTGATGAAATTGACTTTATTATGTTGCATTCATCTATGATGAAGAATAGAGCTGAAAGACACAAAGTAGTGTTGTCAGTAAATAAAGCATTTTAGTATACACTGACGAAATGTAGTGTATACCAAGCACAATGTTAATAGAGCTTGTGTTCACCGACACATTTATTTGTTAACTGAGAAAAATAGAAAGGAATTAAATGATCAGTTTAGTCGATAAAGTGATGAGTTGTAAAGTGTATGAAATCAAGGTAACAAATAATGTTTGTTATGAAGAGCGATGACTAACATAAATTGAAAAGGATCTAATGGAGCATATTGAAATGTGTTACTGACACATCAGCCGAGGAAGCTTAAAACGGCAAAATCTATGAATATGATTAAGCGGCAAAATCTGATGGAGGAAAAGAAAATGATTTACTCGTCTATATAAGAGACATTGATTTCATTATTGAGAGAGCCAGAAGAGGAAGATACTACAAAATTATCACGTGAAGAAGTTTTCATGCATTCTTATCATAATGGTTAATAAGAACCGAGCTACAAAACAATTACCGAGCTATAGAGAGTAATTACTAATGGATAGTAAGTTGATATAGTATTGAATCTGAAGTGTTATATTGATCAAAAATATGTGAATGAGCTGAACATTGATCTGTAAACTGCAAATTGAAGTTGTTTCAAGGTAGATCATCTACTGTTACATATTTCACCATTGTAAATAGTCAAATCTCTTAACTGAGTGGACTATGAAAGTCTTTTGATGTTTCATTCATAGAGTGAACATTGTTATCCTATCAACCCCAGAGTGACTGCTGGTTGGATGATAACTTCTGGTCTAAAATCCTCTAACAAGGTCACACCTAATAGTGTGTTTGTAACCTTTAACAGGGTTGGGTCTTCATTGACCTCACTTCAGAAGAGTGAATAATTTTTTGGTTGCCAGTCCCAGGTGGTTTTTCCCTTCATAGGGTTTCCATGTTAAATCTCTTGTGTTATGTGTTGATTGTGATATTTGTTTGTTATCATACTTTGCATATTACATGTTAGATTTAATCGATAACTATTATAAGGCTTAGACTAACAATCGGTAAAAACACAGACAGTGAAAGTATTTTAAGTTTACTGAGTAGCAGAAGTAGTAAAATTGTTTTGGATTATACATTTTGAATTGTGGGACACTGGATAATTGATTCATCCCCCTCTCAATTATTCTAACAATTGGTATCAGACCAATGGTTGCTTAGAATAGATTTTTAAGGACTCCAACAAAAAGGTCTCAAGATGTATAAGAGGGAAGTGCCAAAGTTGAACAAAGATAACTTCACATTATGGCAAAGCCAGATGAAGTTGCACATATCTAGAATTGGGAATTCTGCACTAGAACTAATGGAGAATGGCTACATTGAACCGCCCACTAGTCCCTTAACCCTTGATCAACTGAAGGATAGGCATGAACACAATATCACTATGATGGAACTTGTTGCTGCCTATACTAATGCCGAATTTGAAGACATCAAGGATTGTGATATAGCTAAGAAGATGTGGGACAAGCTGACTCTAATATATAGTGGAGATGCGAATGTTAAGAGAGCCAGAGCAGAAAGCCTAAGAGGTCGATTTGATGATATGAAGATGAAAGAAGGTGAAAACATTGTGCAATATACAAATAGACTAAAAGAGGTAGTACATGCTATTAGAGCATCCAGTGGAGTCATTGATGATGAAACAGTAATAAGCAAGATTCTCAGAACTTTGCTGCCAATTTATGCGATCAAGATCTCTACAATTCATGAAACAAGGGCTACATCCAACCTCACCCTTGACACTCTAATCAATAAGCTTACAACCTTTGAATTGAATAAATTTGACAACAGTGTTGTACCTTCTGTTGAATCCACTTTCATGTCTTCTTTGAAGATTGGTAAGTCTAGTAGTAGGAATGATAAGAATAATGATAGTGATAGCAATACCAATGATGAACTTGATGAGCTTGAAGCTCTTATGGCCAGAAGATTGCCCAAAGGTAATGGAAGGTATAGAGGCAAGTTAACTTTAGCATGTTTTAATTGTAAAGAAGTTGGCCACATTGCTGCTAGATGTCCGAATAAGAAAGATGATGATAGATCGAAAGATCGATCCGAAGGAAGCTATGGGAGAAGAGTCAACAGAGGCTACCGACACAACAATAGAGACAATCGAGATAGTCATGAAAAAGGGAAAAAGGTATGTTACATAGCCGAAGAATTTAAATCTGAATCTGACACTAATGATGATGTAGAAGTAGTATTTGTTGCTATGAAAGATGATTTAGAGGAAGAAGAGAAACATGAAGAAACAACACTGATCTCTAAAGTAAGTAGAAATGATACATGGATCATAGATAGTGGTTGTACACATCATATGACTGGTGATATAGAGAAATTTGATCTACTTAATGAATATGATGGTGGATTTGTTAGAACTAGAAATGATGCACCTTGTATGGTGAGAGGTAAAGGTTCACTAATGATTAATGATAGAATAAAATATGAGAATGCAGACTGGGTAGATGGACTAAACTACAATTTTTTAAGTGTGGCACAGCTGAATAACTCAGGCCACTAACTTGCTTTTGAGAGCAGAAAGGTAAGAATCTATGATGATGGAGGAAGACTTGTTGGAACTAGTACACAATCCAGAGCTAATTTATTTTATCTTGATATTGATCAGTCTTCTTGTTTATTAATGAAAGATGAAGATGCATGGTTGTGGCATAAGAGGTTATGTCATGTGAATTTTGATAACATGATCAAGATTAGTAAGAAGAAAAGAGTTAGAGGGTTGCCTAACTTATCAAAACTAGATCATGCTATGTGCCATGAATGTCAGAAAGGTAAGATGACTAAGTCCAGTTTTAAAAGAAAAGACTACTCAACAAAGAAGATACTTGAGTTGGTTCATACCAACCTATGTGTTCCTATGAGAACTCAAAGCTATTATGGTGATAGATACTTTATTCTTTTTGTTGATGACTATACTAGATTGATGACTGTTATGTTCCTAAAAGAGAAATCTGAAGCTTTTAAGATGTTTAAATGGTATAAGAAAAAGGTAGCAAAAGAAACTGGAAGAGAAATTAAATGCTTAAGATCTAATAGAGGAGGTGAATTTATCTTTGATGAATTTACTAATTTTTGTAATGAGAATGGTATTAAGAGATAGGTCTCTGCACCGAGAACACCTCAGCAGAATGGGATTGCTAAAAGAAGGAACAGGTCAATCATTGACTATGCTAGAACACTAATGCTGCAAAAGAATATTTCTTAGACATATTGGAGGGAAGCTATTAGTATAGTTGTATATGTGCTTAACTGAGTACAACTAAAGAAGGACACCAATCAGACACCTTATGAGCTATGGTTTGGACACAAACCTACTATAAGTTATTTCAGGATTTTTGGAAGCAAATTTTTTATTTTGAAAGATGAGAGAAATGGGAAATTTGATTCTAAAGGTGATGAAGGAATATTCTTAGGATATTCTACTAAGAGTAAAGCATACAAATGTCTGAATAAGGTTACAAATAAGATGATTGAAAGTACTAATTTCTATGTTGATGAGTTTGATGACAAGAACACAGAAGAAAGAAAGGAATTGGAAGACTATGGTAGATTCACTTACATTGAAATTCCTGACTATCTACCGAAGTTGCAACCTGTGATAACTGGTCAGTGGGAAAATAACCCTGAGGAACAAGAAAGGGAAACTGACGAACAAGATGGAGCTACCGAGCAAGCACATGAACTTGAACAGGATGAACAAGAAAGAAGAAACTGAGTACTGGCTAGTTTTGTCAGAAGACATCATCTTGAGACAAATTATTGGAAACAAACAAGCTAGAATGCAAACAAGAAGCAAAACAAGACAACGTACATGTCTAGTCTGTGAATTTGAACCAAAGAATGTGAAAGTTGCATTAGAAAATGAAGAATGGGTTAATGCAATGAAGGAGGAAATAGAACAAATAGAGAAAAACAAAACTTGGTCCTTAGTACCCCGACCTAAAGATAAGAATGTTATCAGTACTAAATGGATATTCAAAAACAAGCTGAATGAAAATGGTGAAGTGACAAGAAATAAAATGAGATTGGTATGCAAGGGATATGCACAAGAAGAAGGCATTGACTATGGTGAGACATTTGCACCTATTGCTAGATTGGAAAGAGTTAGAATGCTACTTGCATATGCTGCACACAAGAGATTTAAAGTTTATCAAATGGATGTGAAGTCAACATTTCTGAATGGTATACTTGAAGAAGAAGTCTACATAGAATAACCTAAAGGATTCATTGATCCAGACAACAGAAACATGGTATGTAGATTACAAAAAGCTTTATATGGTTTGAAGCAAGCACCGAGAGCATGGTATGAAAGACTTCATACTTACTTGTTAAGTATTGGATTTGTAAGAACTAGTGAGAACAACAATTTGTACATGAAAGGTGATACTGATGACACTATTATTATTGCTGAAATTTTTGTTGATGATATTATTTTTGGAGGGCAAGATCATGTATGTAAATCTTTTGTTGATGACATGAGGAATGAGTTTGAAATGTCTATGTTTGGAGAGATTAAATTCTTTCTTGGATTACAAGTGATACAGCAGAATGATGGGATATTCATCACACAATCCAAGTACATAAAGGAAGTCTTGAAGACATTTGGCATGGAAGATGCAAAACCTGTGGGAAGATCGATGGATACTAGAAGTAAATTAACAAAGGAAGGATGAAACTACAGAGGTAAACTAGACACTTTACTGATCCATGATTGGTAAGCTCATGTATGTGTACACACTCAAGTAGTGCACTTCTCTAAGTCTTTAAATCTAAGGGAATCTATGAATGGGATACCTTAGAAAGTGACCTAGAGCTCTCTATGCATGGAGTTGCAAGATTATCTAAATTTTCTCTCAGCTAGAGCTATTAAGCTAATGACCTTGCTAGTCAACCACACAATGAGAGATTCAAATGAAGACAAGGGCAAGAATGCCAATATCCCCAAGAATCACTATGAAATGCAAATGCAAGCTAGCTTAAGATGAATATGCAAGCTAGAAATGAGAGGTGCAAGCTAAGCTATGGAAATGAAAGTACAAGCTACACTATGAAAGGAAAGTACAAGTATTACCAAGCCTTCCTAGTTAAACTAGATGAGTTACTCTAAAGCTTGAAAGGAAATCTACACTATGAAAGCATAAACATGAAGCTACTATGCATGAATGAAACTAAGAATGGAATGTAGATGCAAAAGCCAAGAATGCTCCAAATCTTCAAAAGCTCCAAAGTGACCTAGAAAACTTGTAGCATAACATTAGTATTCAAAAATGCACATGAAAATGAGGAAGAGAGCTCTTCTTTTATAGGAAATGAGAAAGAATGGACCATGGAGATTAAGAGGCAAAAGATTTAATCAAGGGTGGAGCTTGAAGAGGGATCAATCCATGTGCACAAATATCCTCCAATGAGAAAATAAGAGTTGACTTTTGTGTCCATATGAGACAAAAAGTGTTTTTCTTCTTTTTATAAAATAAGAATAATGCTTTATTTGTGCAACTTAGGATAAGAGGAAAAGTTGGGGGGCTTTTTATTTAATAAAAGGGGAGAAAATATTCCTTTTAATTAAATAAAGACTTAGGATAAAATGGTTATCTCAAAGAATAATAAAAAAAATGATAAAATAGGATTTGATCAAGGAAATTGATATAATTGATAAAATGCTGATTTTTGAAAATATTGATTCAGGGATTTGATAAATTGTTGAATGGGGGCCCAAAGTCTAGGCGACCATTTTAGGGTGCATACAGTATGCAATTCACAGTAGACCAGATATAGCACATGTTGTGGGAATTGTTGCTAGATATTCTGCTAATCCTAGAGAATCACACATGATTGCTACTAAAAGGATCTTAAGATATCTGAAAAAGATAGAGGATTATGGATTATGGTATCCTAAGGAAGGTAAGTTTGAGTTGAAGGTTTATACCGATGCTGATTGGGTTGGAAATGTGGATGATAGAAAAAGTACCACCAGAGGAGCATTTTTCTTTGGTGAAAGACTTGTAACTTGGACAAGTAAAAAGTGGGCTTGTATTTCTCAGTCTATAGCTGAAGCATAATATGTTGTTGCTGCTACTAATTGCTCAAACATTGCATATATCAAACAAGTGTTGGAAGGAATGAATGAGGTAATCAGTGACCCGATGATCATATACTATGACAACACAAGTGCTATTAATATTTCAAAGAATCCAGTGTTGCACTCTAAGACAAAGCATATATCAATTAAGTATCACTACTTAAGAGAACAAGTGCAAGAGAAGCAAGTGAAGTTAAAATTTGTTACATCTAAAGAACAACTTGCAGACATTTTTACAAAGCCATACCGATGGACACATTTGAATATTTGAGAACTAGACTTGGGGTCTGTCCCCTATCTATCAGTCACTAATGTGATCTGGATGTTGCATCAGCCTAATCTTATCAAGAAGATCATTCATGTTGATACAACATAGTTCACACTTTGGATATTGTTCAAGGTTATGATTAAAGTTTGAAGAACTGAAACAGATTGGGATAACAGTATACTACAATACAGAGAATGTAATGGACAACAAAGAGTTACTTAGCTACTACAGAGCTGATTATTTATTTGTTTCTTTGGCATTGTTGTCAAAGGGAGAGATAAATAATATGAAAAAGAAAAGGAGATATGCACCGATGAGAACTATCTAAGGGAGAGATAATTTGAAAGGAACCTAAGAACTGAAAAGGTTATATCTACAAAATGACAAAGTTGTATTTTATAATGTTGTTGAGTAACATAGTGATTAAACATATTAAGCTAGGGAGAGCTTGTACAACATTTGGTCACAGAGTTGTAGAATACATGTTTGGTATGTGTATAGTACATTTCATATTACTTGAGTTTCCATCAATGCCAAAGGGAGAGATTGATGAACTACAACTGATTTAGAACCTAAATGAAGAATCTATAATTTAAGATTACTGAGGAGTTGATGATTAGATATGCAAAATGATTAAATCAGTATTATGTTGTCATTGATGTCAACTAGCTTGACAATACTTATCTTGTAAGTGACTATACCGACACATCTGAAGAAAGGTGAAAGATATGAAGAACATAAATATTTACATGAGGAAGATGTATATGTCAGATGAGGATAAGGAATACACTAAGTAACTTGTTGATGAGTCTGTGACTTAATGAAATTGACTTTATTATGTTGCATTCATCTATGATGAAGAATAGAGTTGAAAGACACAAAGCAGTGTTGTCGGTAAATAAAGAATTTTAGTATACACCGATGAAATGTAGTGTATACCGAGTGCAATGTTAACTGAGCTTGTGTTCACCGACGCATTTCTTTGTTAACTGAGCAAAACAGAAAGGAATTAAATGATCAATTTAGTCGATAAAGTGATGAGCTGTAAAGTGTATGAAATCAAGGTAACAGATAAGGTTTGTTATGAAGATCGACGGCTAACATAAATTGAAAATGATCTAATGGAGTAGATTGAAACATGTTATTGACACATCAGCTGAGGAAGCTTAAAGCGGCAAAATCTATGAATATGATTAAGCGGCAAAATCTGATGGAGGAAAAGAAAATGGTTTACTCATCTATATAAGAGACATTGATTTCATTATTGAGAGAGCCGGAAGAGGAAGATACTGTAGAATTATCACGTGAAGAAGTTTTCATTCATTCTGATCATATTGGTTAATAAGAACCGAGCTACAGAACAATTACCGAGCTACAAAGAGTAATTACCGACAGATAGTAAGTTGATATAGTATTGAATCTGAAGTGTTATATTGATCAAAAATATTTGAATGAGCTGAACATTGATCTGTAAACTGCAAATTGAAGTTGTTTCAAGGGAGATCATCTACTGTTACTTATTTAACCATTGTAAATAGTCAAATCTCTTAACTGAGTGGACCATGAAAGTCTTTTGATGTTTCATTCATAGAGTGAACATTGTTATCCTGTCAACCCCAGAGTGACTGCTGGTTGGATGATAACTTCTGGTCTAAAATACTTTAACAAGGTCAAACCTAACAGTGTGTTTGTAACCTTTAACAGGGTTGGGTCTTCACCAACCTCACTTCAAAAGAGTGAAATTTTTTTGGGTTGCCAGTCCCAGGTGGTTTTTCCCTTCACAGGGTTTCCACGTTAAATCTCTTATGTTATGTGTTGATTGTGATATTTGTTTGTTATCATACTTTGCATATTACATGTTATATTTAATCGATAACTATTATAAGGTTTAGAATGACAATCGGTAAAAACACAGATAGTGAAAGTATTTTATGTTTACCAAGTAGCAGGAGTAGTAAAATTGTTTTAGATTATACATTTTGAATTGTGGGACACTGGATAACTGATTCACCCCCCTCTCAGTTATTCTAACACAATGACAACACATCTCTCAAATATGTGATAGTGATCTTTGAAGCACATATTTGAATAATATCATAGTAATATCCCCCTTGGTTATTGATAGAAACATATGATGTGAAAAAAAAAATCAATAGAAAAATAAACCACACCAAAATATATCCATAATATATCTCTCCCCCAAATCTTTCACAACAGAGAAAAAATCTCTCTCCCCCTTAGGTTTACAATATTTTTCACATGGCTACATGTCCCCCTTTGACATCAATGTCAAAGGAACATATATACACTAAGTAAAAGAATCCAAAAACAACTGAATATCTTTCCCAAAACTGAAAAACATACCTCATAAGACTAACTACTCTCCCTAAGTAGCAACCACCAAAAACATCAATCCAAATGAAGAGTAGTTTTTGTAATAGCACTAGACTGATGCATCTCAATGCATGTCTATTTCTAATCTAGAGGGGAAATTACCCCAAAATTACCTTAGAGATACTCAAAATTATCCTTTGGCAAGGGCTTCATGAATATATCTACAATATGCTCTGTGTTAGATACATATTCCATCTTGACCTCTTTTCACTAACTTTATCCTTCAAGAAAACATACTTAATGAATATATGCTTTATTTTTTAATGCAACATAGGATTTATTAAAATATTGATTGCACTTGAGTTATCACAATAAATAGAAATAGGTTCATTCATACTTACTTTGAGATCTTTCAACATTTGTTCCATCCATAAAACTTGTGTGCAATTAATAGCAGTAGCAACATATTCAGCTTTAGCAGTAGATTGAGAAACACAATTTCACTTCTTTCTTTCCCAAGCAACTAATCTCTTTCCCAAGAAGAATTCACCATCACTTTTACTCTATCTATCATCCACATTACCTACCTAATCAATATTGGTGAAGTCACTCAAAGTGAAATCATCATCTATAGGATACCATAGACCATAGTCAACTATCCCTTTTAGATATCTAAAGATTCTTTTCACTATAACAATATGAAATTCCTTTGGTTCTAACTCAAATCTAGCAATAATACAAACTGCATTCATAATACCAGACCTAGTTTGTGTCAAGTATAACAATCCACCTATCATTTATTTGTATCTAGTTTTATTTACACTAGGTGAATCATTAGTTTTAGTCAACTTGTAACCAATCATTATAGGAGTACCAAAAGGTTTAGAGTCATCCATTCCAAACTTCTTCAATAATTCTTTCACATATTTAGACCGAGACATGAAAATTCCCTTTTCTAATTAACTTGTAAACCAAGAAATAATTTCCTCTCATAGATCATAGACATCTCAAATTCATTCTGCATCTTATTAGAAAATTCCTTACTCAACTTTTCATCACCACCAAAAATGATATCATCAACAAAGACTTCAACAATCAAGATGCTCAACTTTGAAATATAAATTACTATTAGCAGTACCTTTATTGAAATAAATTTTAAGAAGATACTTATCCAATCTTGCATACCATACTCTATGGACTTATTTCAATCCATGCAATGCTTTTTTCAATCAGAAGACCATGTCTTTCTAAGTAGTCAAAAGAAATCCATCAGGATTCTCAATGTAAGCTTCCTCTTCCAACTCACCATTCAAAAATATGAACTTGACATCCATTTGGTATACTTTGAAATCTTTGTAAGAAACATATGCAAGAAATAATCTAATAGCTTCAATTATAGCAATAGGAGAAAAAGTCTCCTCAAAATCTATACTTTCCATTTGTGAGTACCCTTTGCAAACAAGTCTATTTGTGTTCCTTACTTACAAGAAAGAGTAACAAGACATGGCTCAATAACTTGCAGCATGTGATGAATTATAAGAGCCTAAAAATAACAAATGATAGCTACGTTCATCTAAAATTGACACTGGGCTTTAAGATCATTCACAAAATAGTATAAAATACATAATAAAAGAAAATAGGGCATAGTCTAGTATGTCCCTATTGATTATGTAAAAAATAAAAGGTTAGGGTTTGAAAAATGAAATTGAAGCTATTTTCTAAGTGTTCTATACAGTGAACAAAATACTCTAGAATAGATGTTCTAGATCCAACCAAACTACTTATTATAATGTTCCCATAGGATTTTATAGAAGAAATCCCCACAACTTATCCTTGAAAAATAAAATTAGGAAGGGTTTTGAATTTGTACCACGTGGGAGATTTATCATGGTGATTGTTATAGCTACCTCAACATGTCAATCTCTGCATCATTGTTCTTCTTCCATGCATATACCATGGATGCCACATGTACTTTTTGTAACCATCTTTCCATCATGGGGGAAATTCCTAATATAACTTGTAGTGATTCCTCATTTTTGTGCATGGAGGTGATTGCAAACTCAAAATTTTCCACTAGTTGAAAAAGTAGCATTTTTCCTAGAAGGAGTTGGGTCCCACCACCAGTTTGAAACATACAACTATGGGATAGACATGTGTCACAATGGCAAAACTTGGTGAGGGGAAGCCTCGCACGGAGGAATTTTAAACTCTATAGTGTAAACACATGGAATGATGCTGGGACTTATTTTGTATTTTCTTTCCCTTTAGCTTTCAAAACTTTGTGGTTAGTGCTCCTTGTAGTGAGCACCCTTAAAAAGAGAAATAGTTTCAAGGAAAAGAGTTCTCAAACTTGGTGGAAACTATATGACTTTGGCATTTTGCTACTCCAACTTTGTGAGGT
Organism: Chamaecyparis obtusa; assembly: GCA_027943335.1. NCBI lineage: Eukaryota > Viridiplantae > Streptophyta > Pinopsida > Cupressales > Cupressaceae > Chamaecyparis > Chamaecyparis obtusa. The sequence continues at coordinate 593,398 of BSBK01006774.1, read as the reverse complement.
CATAACTTATGTTTGTTGTGTCACCTCTGAATTACCTCCAAATTCCTTCAGAAAGCTATGGATGAAGGTTATACTAGTGTTAGTTCCTATTTGAGAGTCGCTATAGTTTAAATTTTGGAACAATCCTTTTAGTCAATGTCGCATCTTCAACAACATTTTTGAAGTCCAAGTTTTCCTTAGTCATGTCTTTTCTTGTCACTTTTTTTCTTTTTTTCCTCAAAGTCAGTTGCATCTAAAAGGTTAAAATGCTTTTGTATTACTGAAAAGTCAAGTTTCTCTTTATACTTCTTCTTTGAATCAATTTGAACCACTTTGAACTTTGTTGAAAGTAGTTCAAAGAAGCCATGCAATTGGTAGGTTATTTTTTAAGGCAAAAAACTAAAGCCTCTTGAACTCAAGTGAACCATGTTCAACTTAGTTCAAGAGAGTTCAAAAGAGTTTGAGTTTGTTCATAGTTTCTTCTTTGTAGTTTCAAGAATTCTCAGTGGCTAGTGATGTTTTCCCGATATTCAAAAATGTAAGTTTACAACTTAGGTGCATGTTAGAAAGACTTGAACCTGATTGAATAGCCATGAACCATGTTGAACAAATTTTATTTTGATTCAACGAAGAGAAAATTGGTTCTTTGAGCATCATGAAAAAGCATTTGTACGATAGTCTCTAAATTACAGATATCAAGGAAGATTTGTAATCAATGAGGTGACATTGGGTGATGAGTTGGCAAGATTAAGGTAATCATGATTTTGTAAGGTCTTTGAAATTTGTGTAATGGGCATTAATGAGTTGCAGTGTGGGAGTGTCAAATCAACATCTTTTCTCCACGCACATGTGATTTTACAATTAAGGCTTGAGATTTTGTATGCCTTGTTATTTAAGGGGATTTTTAATAGAATAGTTGCAAACAATTATATTTTCAAAATGAAAGCAACAAAGGTAAGATCATTTTTGCCCAAGGAATTGCTCGAGGTTTTTGCATTAGAAAGGTTAGTTTTGGTTTCCCTCCTTGTTGATATTTTGAAGCTTTGTTGAAAGATTTCATAGAATTCGAGTCTATTTGAGAATTGATTTTAGGACAATACGAAGTTGACTTTACATTTCTTTGGGAATGTTCTAGTTTGGTTTGTGATGGTTCCATAATAAGCGATACCAATTTGAAAGATGCTAATTTAGAAGAGTTAAAGGGGTGCATGATAGACCAAATAGGAGAGCCTTTTGTTATAGAAATTCTCAGTAGTGGATTTTCTGAGGTCATTGCATTTCCCTCATCTATTCTATGCCTTGACTTGATTCAAGAATGCATAAAGGGTTATGATAGAAGAACATAATGCATTAAGAAAGAATATGGTAGTATTTTGCTTTCAGTCAATAGGAAAGTTGTGATTTCTTCCCTTAGAATTCCTGACCAAACTTTCTCTAAATTTTCTCTTGCTCAATTAGTTGTGAAGTTTAATGAAGATATAGAGAGACAAAGAACCTCAATAGTGAAACATTGGCTGCTAGAACCCTAGAAAGGAGGCTCTTGGTTGTTGAAGCACCTAAATAAATATCACATGAAACCCTATGTTCATGACCTTATGGTGTTTCTACATAGAGTTAGAGGTTCTTTAGAAGCCTATTTTTTTATTGAATGGACATACTTCTACATCCAGGTTGTTCTAGAAGGTAAATAATTTTTGGATTTGGGTGATTTGATTGTAGAGTCAATGAGGAAACTACTTAAAATATCTCATCTAACCGATATAGACTTCTTCATGTCCTCATATCTAATGTATTGCCTCACATGTAAAAGAGAACTGATGGGAATCCCACACGAACCCTAGGCCAAAGATATTCCCACACTACATAAGAGAAATGTATTAGAAGATTACAAGTAGGTACATGATGCATTTATGGGTAATTTATATTTTTAATTAGTTGGCTTATCAAATAGGAGGATTACAGATGAAGATTAGATGATGGTATGAGTTTACGGGAGTTTCTACATCCAATTTTCATGTTTCACTTATATTTGATTTGGAGGGTTTGAAGATGAACCCATGTGATTGCCAAGTATTCCTTTGATTGTTTTATTCTGGAAGAAATATGTAGGAAACTTTTAGTGGTCGTGAAGATATTCCTCCATGAAGAATAGTGGGAAGATGATTTCCCTATTAAGTTGGGAAAATTTTCATGTAAGTCCATGGTAGATGTAGTAAGTATCAACAACAACCTTTGCAACTTCAGTTTCAAGTCTTATTCTGAAAGAAATGGATTTGATAACAAGGGTTTTTCTAGGAAAACCTTGGGTTTGAAATCTCATTTTATACCCATACCACATATGGAGGACTTTTGGGAAGATTCTATAGATGATACAAAAGTTTCAAAGAGAGAGAATAGTAGGTTGCAAATGTCCCAGATTGTATGTCTATAGTTGAAGATGAATGTATAAGGGGTAGAAGATGATGGTTCAGATCTTGTTAAACCAGATTATAAGAACTCATCTAAACCAGTAAAGCCTACTATTGACTGGACCGGTGAAGAAGAAGATAACTTGTAATATAGGACACAAGTTGTAATCAAGTTCACTAAAAAATGGTTAAAGCAAAAGAGAGGGCAGAAGACATAAAAAAACATAGTCAGATAAATCTAAAATGACTCCTCCACCATCCATAGTTTTAAATTCTAACATCTCTATTTCCATTGATGATGTAGGTCCCAAGGAAAATGAAAGAAAGAAATGTGTTCACTACAAGTACAAGGTTGAATCTACATCTTTTTCTCTTGCACCTTTGAAAACTCATCCCAAGACTAGGTCATGGAAGCAAGAGAAAATGGCAAGTGTAGAAGTGATAACTATGGACCTGGACAAAGAAGAAGACCAAAATATTGATCATCAGATTGAAGACAAAGATTAATTGAACATCATCCTTTTCAAGATGGAGGACTCAATCCTAGAAATCATGAATACCCATGTTAAATCACCTAAAAATCAATTTGTTCCTGATACAGTGCCAAAATGGCTGATGACATCGGTTAATAGAAAATGCACCCTGATACTAATTTTAGTTCCTATTAAAGACATGGTGAGTAAATATGTGGAGAAGACTCCAAGGGATAAGAATATGAATACTACAACAAGGGTGTTTGTAGATTCTAAGACTGAGAGGTGGGCTGCTGAAGTAACCACATATAAACCCAAAGATGAAGAACATGATCCTACAGATGAATACTTTAAAATAACTAAAGTTGATTTGGGAGTCATGAACTATGAAGAAGGCAATCACAATTTTAAAGAGTCTACTCAGAAGATGCTACTCTGCTAATGGAAGGATAGCAAAGACAAGAGAGAGTTGAAGAAGACTATCAAGACCATGGATGAGTTCATAGATTCAAACTACAATTTTAGTTCATTACTGCTAGCTCAAACCCCATAGACATTTGACCCAACTTCTCCTAAAAGTAAAAAGATGTTGAACCATGTTCAATGAGGAAAAATATTAATCACTACCACATATGAATATATTGAAAGGAGGTATCAAGCTCATCAAAGATTCATGAGTTGTATACTAAGACACAAAAGGCCTCATCTATGAAATGTAAACTTAGGTGCAAGCATGGGAAAAAGAGGAGTAGATATGGGTCATTGTAATGACCTAGTTTTTAGAAGTTGATGGGTATGGATTCCACAAGTTCCTCAATGAAAAGTCTTTCAAATTGTCAGATGAACCTCTCTTTTTCATTCAAAGAAGGAATATTAGTTGGCAGATTGTAGTACTCAGGATAGTTGTGTCTAAAGTAAAGATATGGGAAATGGAGGCTAAGGAAATACAAGGGACCATAACCAATAATAACAGAGTTATAAACTCCTCTCATGTGCAAGAACTTGGTGGTGGAGAACAGGATTTGAATAATGATGCAAGGGAGGATGGGGAGAGGGACCAAAGGCACACCCTAACCAGATCCACCTTGCAGAGATCACACGCGGAAACAAGAACACAACAAGTGAGAGTGATGAGGATTCATAGGGTAATCATAGGATATATTATATGCTTAGTATTATTTTTATTAGTTTTATCCCTCCTATGTAAAAGGTCAAAAGTAAAAAGTAAATGTTAGTTTCCTAGTTGTTAGGAGGTTAGCATAAATTAGTATATGGTTTTATTATTATTCTTTTCCATCTCACATTGAGATTTGGAAAAGCTTTTAATAGTTTTTATTTTCCATCTCACATGGAGATTTGGAAAATATTTCCATATCCTTAATTTTAGGCATATTAGTGCCTATATATTTGTAGCCTTCTCTTTACGAAGGTAGATTTGGAATAATACAATTATGAGCTTATTTGTAGAGAAGTTTGTCTTTGCTTAAAATTTATTCTCTGTTTTGGCTGCTCATTCCTTTCTCTTGTTTATTCCATATCAGATCAATTCTTGATCCTTGGGATTGGTGTGCACATTTAAATTCAATTATAAAAAATAATTTCAGTTCTGGAGCTCTCAACAAAAGGAGAAAATCTTTGAAGTGTGTGTATTTATTTCTGAAGAATTGTTCATTCAAAACCAAGTGGAGGTGAATTCTTGCACAAGTGAGCATTATCTTCTTCACATAAAATTTGTACAATTTTTTTAGAAACCCGTGCTATTCTTTTATAAACTAATCTTTATATATATAATATTTTTGTAAATGGTTTATATGGAAAGAAGCATCTTCCAGAGAGCTTTCCAGAACATTTTACAGTTCTGAATTTTGATGTGTTTTGAGAAAGTTATAGCCATTTCAAAATTGTTGTAGATGTTGATTTCAAATGCCTAGTGGGATTTTTGAGTGGTTTTAGACCCAAAGTATGCTTATAATTCTCCCAAATGTTTAGAAACAAAAACAAAATGTAATTATGTTCATTGGGAGAGCATTGTTTTCATGTAATCAATTTTGTCTAAGTATTGTAGAGTGTTGGTCCATATTGTTGGCTCATTTTTATTGTTGGGAGGAGTAAAATATTTCACTGGCTTTAACATGCAATAATATGGCTATCAATTTGGCCAAGCGAGTGGTAGAACTTGCAGGTGTGATAAACACATTGACTAATAAAGTTAATGATATAGCAATTCAACAACTTCCCGGTCTTGAAAGTCATCGCCTTTCAGCCAAATGTGAAGTAAAGATCTATGATGGATCTTGTGACCCTGATGTGCTCCACACATGGATTCTTGATATGGAGACATGGTTTTCCTATAGTGAGATTCCTAATGATCACAAGGTTCCTTTTGCAAAATTAAAGCTCTCTGGAATTGCTAAGGTTTTAGTCACTGAACGACAATATGCTCAAGACCCCATCACTACATGGAATCAGCTTGTCATAGCCTTAAAGGATACATTCTATCCTTCCAACTATGAGCAAGATTTACACATCAAGTGGCTTCAATTACAACAAGGATGACATATGTCAGTGCAAGATTATATATATTAGTTCAATCGCTTGAGAATACTCCTTCAAGTACAAGAACCAGCTATTGCTTTAATCCTCAAGTTCAAGAGTGGCCTACAAGAACATTTGTTTCGGGAGTTGAAATATACAACCATGGAGACACTTGATACTGCATTCAATCAAGCCCAACTAGCAGAAGAAAAGATTGTCTCTCAATCTGATGCTCCTCGACATTCCTTTTCTACAGGTATTCCTAAAGCTTCAAGTTCTCAACCGCAACAAAAATTTTCCAAAGATAAAAATTCTTCTCCTTCCTCTTCTTTTCAATCTCCTTCTAATACTAAGAAACTAAAATTTTGTACTTATTGGAAAAAAAAGGGACATGAAAAGTCTAAGTGTTTTAAGTTGAAGAAGAAAAATTTGTTTGTACAGTCTCATGATGAGGAAAATAAAAATATTCTCATCGAGATTTCTGGGCATGATAGGAGTTATGATGAGTTAAAAGGTAGGCTCAATAAGGTCACCTTAATGAATCATCATTTTAGCTCAGGGGGCGTGACAATTTGTTTGTCACTTGAGTTCATTTGACACATGATTTTTCTATGGATTGTATCATCGATAATGGCTCATAGAAAAATTTAATTGCGAAGTCCATTGTCGATAAACTTCATTTGTTGATGGATCCACATCCTCATCCATATTCACTTGGATGGAAGGATAATGGTTCATCTTCACAAATCACACACACTTGCACTGTGTCTTTTGCATTTGGTCCCAAATTCATTGATAAGGTCACATGTGATGTGACCACCATGGATTGTTGTGGTTTGTTGCTTGGAAAACCCTATCAATATGATAGGAAAGCTCACTATGATGCCTTTAATAACACTTATACACTACAACAAGATAATAAGACATATCTCATAAAATGTACTAAGAGTACTGACAATCTAGTACTTAGTTGCAAACAAGCAAGAAAAGCTATTAATCAACCAAAAGAGCTTGCCTTAATTTTTTTTAAGGCCACAATTTGATAATTCTAAGGCAAATTCTATGATGTCTAAGCCACATACTTCATTGGAAAAATTATTGCAAGAATATTCACATGTATTTCAAGAGCCTCAATCACTTCCCCCAGAATGAGCAATTAATCACTCCATTGATATGGTTCCTGCTGCATCTCTTCCTAATGCTCCATTATATCGACAATCAACTCTTCAAAGTGATGAGATAAAAAACAAATCCAAGATTTATTGTCTAAAGGTTTTATAAGACCAAGTACATCTCCTTGTGCATCACCAATTTTACTTGTGCTCAAGAAAGATGGAACTTGGCATCTTTGTATTGATTTTAGAGCATTAAATAAGATCACCATAAAAAATAGATATCCACTTCCACGCATCGACGATCTCTTAGATCAACTTCAAGGTACCAAAAGATTGATCTAAAAAGTGGATATCATCGGGTTAGAGTTTAGGTAGAGGACACATGGAAGATTGCTTTCAAGACCAAGATGGGTCTTTTTGAGTGGCTTGTGATGCCATTTGGTCTCACTAATGCTCCTGCCACATTTATGCGGTTAATGAATGAGGTGTTTCATGATTGTTTAGATAAATTTGTTATCATCTATTTAGATGATATTCTCATATTTTCTAACAGTTGGAAATTTCATCTTCAACATTTGGAGCATGTCCTTCATACTCTTCAGCAGAACAGTTTGTATGCCAACCTTTCTAAGTGTTCTTTTGGTCAAACATCCATATCATATCTAGGATATATCATTGATGCACATGGTATTCATGTAGATCCTGCCAAAGTGGAAGTTCTTCGCAAATGGCCTACTCCATCAAATATTACTGAGTTAAGGAGTTTTCTTGGTCTTGCCAACTTCTACCGCAAGTTTATTCTACACTACTTAGACATTGCTTCATCTTTGCACCAATTAACAAAGACCAATGTTGCATTCAAGTGGACAAATATTCATCACCATGCTTTCAATACACTGAAAGAGAAGTTGTGTTCAACACCTGTTCTTGCTCTACCAGATCTCTCACAACCTTTTGAGATTGAGATAGATGCTTCACAGTATGCACTTGGAGCTATTCTAAAGCAAAATGGTCACCCTGTGGCTTATCATTCAGAAACTTTTTCTACCGCCAAGAGGAACTACTCCACGTATGATAAGGAATTATATGCCTTAGTTCAAGCCATCAAATATTGGAGGCATTGTCTTTTGGGAAAAGAAACAGTTGTTCACATTGATCACTTGCCTCTCCAATTTCTTCAATCTTAAAATAAAATTGAAGAGGCAAGGCATTTAAAGTGGGCTTCATACTTGCAACAATTTCACTTGGTCATCAAGTATAAGAAGGGGAGCACCAATAATGTTGCAGATTGTTTGAGTCATCCTCCTACACCTCAGGCTTTAAAAATTATGTCCACTTCTCATTTGGGATTTCAGACATGGTCTTCTTAGTATGCTCAGGATCTTGATTTTGGTGTCACATACACAAGTCTTCAAAATCCTTCGACTTCCAATTTGAGACCTTATCAAGATTTCCATATCAAGGAAGGGTTACTCTACAAGTTGAATAAACTTTGTGTCCCTCGAGATCATCAAGTTTCACTTCTCAAGGAGGCACATTCTACTCTTTATGGTGGTCATTTTGGTAAACAGAAATCACTTCACCATCTACAGAGATTCTTTTATTAGCCACATATGCAGCGTGATGTTCTTCATTTCCTTAAAAAATGTGTAGTTTGTTGCCACTCCAAACCAACCAACAGAAAGGTGGGCTTGAGTGTTCCTTTGCCTATTCCTTCTCATCCTCGGGAAAGCATCTCTATGGATTTGGTTAGTGGTTTTCCTTTAACTATTCGCCGCCATAACTATGTTTTTGTGGTTGTTGATCGGTTCAGCAAGATGGCTAAGTTCATTCCATGCTACAAGACAAGTTTTGCACATGACTTAGCTCAACTCTTCTTCGACATTGTTTGAAAATCTTTTGGTTTACCAACCAGCATTGTTTCTAATCGTGACTCACATTTTGTGGGCAATTTTTTGTGATCTTTGTGGAAGATTTTGGGAGTCTCCCTTAACTTTTCCACTGCTTTCCATCCTCAGTCAAATGGTCAAACCGAAGTTGTGAACCGCACTCTTATACAAAGTTTGAGGATTTATCACCATAATTCTCCCACCAAGTGGGATTGAGCCTAACCCACATAGAGCATGCTTACAACCGAGCAGTTCAATCATCTATAGGTCACTCACCTTTTGAGGTATGCCTTGGATTTCAGCCTTTGGCTCCATATGAGCTTCCCTTATCTTTGCCATCTCTAGCCACTCTACATATTTAGAAAGAGCAAGATAAGGCCCAAGCCTTCATTCAACATTTGTAGAATCTTCAGTCCAGAGTTGTTCAGATTCTTCAAAAGACTCAAGAAAAGAAAAAAGAACTTATGGATTGTCATCATGTCCCTCATAATTTTCAAGTTGGGGATAAAGTTTGGTTATACTTGGACAAATGTCATTTTCAAGAGAAAGCACACAGTAAGGTCAAGCCACTTCACTATGGGCCTTACACTATTCTTCAACAGGTATTTGCTAATGCTTTTTGGCTTGATCTTCCAACTCAGTTAGGAATCCATGATGTTGTTAATGTTGATCTTCTCAAACACTACCATGAGTCAACACTAGAATCTGAAACTTTTGTTAGCCATCCTACCAATGTTGTTCCTGATTTTCAGCTACTGCTTGATTTTGACAAAGTTTTTGATACAAAGACTCATCAGACATGACATGGTTCCACCACTTCCTACCTTGTTGCAAAGCAAGGTCAGCTTCCTCATCAAGCTCATTGGATCTCTCACCATCAGTTATCTCAGGAGTTTCCTTCCCTCTTGTGTGCATTGGAGTCCAATGCTAATATTGTTGGGAGCAATGATGAGGATTCATAGGGTATTCATAGGATATATTATATGCTTAGTATTATTTTTATTAGTTTTATCCCTCCTATGTAAAAGGTCAAAAGTAAAAAGTAAATGTTAGTTTCCTAGTTGTTAGGAGGTTAGCATAAATTAGTATATGGTTTTATTGTTATTCTTTTCCATCTCACGTTGATATTTGGAAAAGCTTTTAATAGTTTTTATTTTCCATCTCATATGGAGATTTGGAAAATATTTCCATATCCTTAATTTTAGGCATATTAGTGCCTATATATTTGTAGCCTTCTCTTTACGAAGGTAGATTTGGAATAATACAATTATGAGCTTATGTGCAGAGAATTTTGTCTTTGCTTAAAATTTATTCTCTGACTGTAGAGGTTTTTATCTCATTGATAGAATTAAATCTTTGTTTTGGCTGCTCATTCCTTTCTCTTGTTTATTCCATATCAGAGAGAGAGAATGTAGAAACTTTCATATATTATCTTCAATTTTATTCATACATGTGGGTTGTAAGGCCTTCCTAGTTTAGGCTAGATATTACAATCAAGTACAAAATTCCTCCAACATGCGAGGTTCTTCCAACAATCTCTAATCTTCTAGCTTCTACCTTATATCAAACTGACTCCCTAAACTCTAACCAAACAACTACATTTATACAAGAGGCTACCGAATCAAGTCAGCCTTCAGATCCACCATCAATGGAAGGAATGACTAGATCTAGGTCCACACACTTCCCAATGATAGATGCCATCATTAAATCCATGACCAAATATAAATGGAAGAGTCAACCTCAATAGAAATCCAAAATAAACAACTCAGTAAGCAAGCATAACCGAGTGCTAGACAAATCTCACCGAGCGCCGGGGAAATCCACCGAGCGCTAGAGAGATAATCGACCAACACTAATAAATAAAGGAAACCAAGCAATATTGAACCAACTCGATCAAAGCAGGAACCAAGAAACACATAAAACTTCAAACATGTTTTTGGTGACACAGGATTGCCAAGGACCCGAGATGCTCCTGCATCAGACATCTGGGGTTATTTGAAAATGATTCTCTGAATCATGAAATAGGTATGATCTGAGCTGCATCCAACTCAGATTGTGAAATCCATGAACTGTCTTCAATTGGTTTATTCTTCCACTTTACCAGATATTCCATATACTATTTTCCTCTTGTACTTCTACCAATTCTTTTCTCCAAAATCTATTCAACTTCTTTTGTTTTCTTCTTAGGATAATTCATCGATACTGTCATCTCTTCGTCTAACTCATGATACTCATACAAATCAAAAATGTTGAATATAGGTGATATATCCTATTGGCATTAAGCAGAATTGCCACTAGTGACAACACTTATTTGCATTCTGAGTGCAAACCGAGCAGAACAGTGCAAACCGAGCAGAACAGTGCAAACTGAGTAGAACAGTGCAAACCGAGCAGAACAGTGCAAACCGAGCAAGACAGTGTAAACCGAGCAAGACAGTGCAAACTGAACAAGATAGTGCAAACCGAGCAGGACAGTGTAAATCGAGTAACATTATGTCTACCGAGTCACAAGTATTTACCGAGTTCAAAACCTACCGAGTGCTTAGTATGAACCGTGCCTCCACTTCTACCGAGTGCATGACGATGCTGAGTAATGTAGTGGACATCGAGTATCAGAAAGTCACTGAGTTAGTTTGCAGGAACCGTGTAACCATACTTGGGCCGACTTAGTGGCACTTATGTTTATTTGTCAAGCCGACTTTGTAATTAATTGTTTAGACTTGTATATAAACAATATTGTAAAAATGTCAAGATGTAATAAAATGAGTATGAATGTGAAAAAGAAAGAAAGGCAGAGATAAGCGAATTACAAAGGGCTACAGCAGCATAGGGAACAGAAAAGACAAATTCATCACAGAAGGTGATCAGTACATCAGCGAATCTCAATCAGCAATCCAGTTGCAAAGCAAGAGATCTACTGTTTCATCCTAACAGGTGAATCAGTACTAAAATCCTTTAACCAGGTAGACTTAACAGTCTTTTGTAAAATCTCTTTACTGAGTGCATACTTCATTGTATGTTTGTAAATCCTTTAACAGGGTGGATTTAGCAATCCTTATTGCTCCTAGCAGAGCAGATCATCAGAAGTGATCAAATTGTAAGCCTTAACCGGCCAAATTTATTCTGCAGTACTAAAGCTTTGTGGGTTTCATCCCCACCCCAGTTTTACTTTCTTTTTGGAAGGTTTCTAGGTAACCAAATCTATGTGTCATTGTTGTGAATGCTTTTAAGTTTCATGCTTTCTATATGCATAAGGAAAAAGTGAACTATATGTTAATACATCTGTAATTGTAAGAAAATTTGGAGTTACTGATTCACCCCTCCCCTCTCAGTAACTCGGTTAATTCTTGAATATTTCCAACAATTGGTATCAGAGTAGAGTTGGTTCTCAAGATAAAGCTTAACTAGCTTGAGCAAAGATCCAGGACAATGGAGGTATTCAAACTGAACAAGGTGATTGAAAATGAAAAGCTAGATCTGGAAATGGCCATAGCTAAACTTAAAGAAGAAAAAGAACATCTTTCCCAATCCCTAAGAAGAAGGAAGGAACTTGCAAATTAGATGAATGATCAGAATTATATTGAAGAAAAGATTGAAGATCTTTTTCCCTCAAATAGCTCAGATGAAGCAAACAATGCTGTCAAAGAACTCCTAGAAAAGAATGGGTCTCTGCAGGAAGAAGTGAGAAAATTAAAAAGAGAACAAGAGCTACACTCAACAAGATTTTGTGAGATCTTAGAACAAAGAAACAAGTTGAAAGATGAATTAGATGGAAGGAACAATGAAGTCCAAAATAAAACCCTTCAGCTAGAAAACCTAATTGATCAGATCTCCCATACAAATGAGGAAATTCTAAATCTAAGATCAGAAATAGAAAGCACAAGAGAAGAACTAAGATCTGAAAAGGAAATCAATCTAAGATTGGTGGATGACCTAAACACCGAAAAACAAATCAATGAAGGAATGCTGAAAAGCCAAGAAGACTTGAATCAGCTGTATGAGCGAAATCTTCATAGGCAGAAAGGAAAAGTAGGACTTGGATACAAAGGAGAAGGTGAATCTTCTAAGCAAGGTACTCAAAGAAATCAGAAACCTACTTGTAATCATTGTGGTAAAATAGGACATACTTCAAATAAATGTTGGAGAAATGAAAAAGCAGAATTCAATGGAAAATGCTACAACTGCAATCAACATGGTCACAAAGCAAATGAATGCAAGGAAAAACCAAGATTCAGAGGTAATTGTCACAAATGCAACAAACAAGGTCACAAAGCATCCGAGTGCAGATCCAAAACATTCAATCCAGTAGAACAAATTATGAAAGCAATGTTTGGATGGGACTACAACACCTGGTGTAGATGTCATTATGGTGGAGAATATGGACACATTGGCATGAACTGCATAAAACATCATCTAAGGAAAAGAGATACTACTGTAAGATGCTTCAAATGCACTAAACTTGGTCACATAGCTAGAAGCTGCATGAATGCTAGTGAAGTTGAAGATGGAAAGAAGAATGAAGCAACTAAGGTCAGGAAATAGGTGAGACAAAAGTGGATTCCTAAATCTACCGAGCAAACCAGTCCAAGTAATGGAATGGGTGGCTCTACCGACTCAAACTAAATTTCCAAGAAAGCACTGGAACTGTATTCTCATAGACAAACTTCAAGCAGTTCCAGAACCAAATTAAAAGAAAGATCTAAATCAGCATACAAGATGCAGTAAGATCACAGGAAGGTTAGTATCAGTCTTTACCGAGCAAGGTCAGTATTAGTTTTCACCGAGCAAGGTCAGTACCAGTCTTTACCGAGCGAGGTCGGAGCAATATGAATTCTTGAGTTCACCGAGTTGCGAAGTCTTTACCGAGCAATTAATTCTTAGTGGGTGACAGTCTATCAGAATTCATACCCTAATTTGTACTGAGCATTAATGACAGAGTTGTAAACAAAAGGCAAGAAATCGAACTCATTCCTCACCGCGAACTTTAGCACTTTGAGAGCAGAAAATTTCAAGAGCAATCCAGCGATTCAAATACTTTTGCGAAAAGAATTTTCTGTGAGCTACCATGGCATCATCCAGCACTTCAGTGAAGAAAGGATCAAAAATGTTAGTCCAAGGGGAATGGAGAGCACCAGATTTCAAGATCGTGCCCGCAATTGCAACAGCCCTAGACCCGAACGGAGCTCAATCTCAGATTCCTCCTAAGGTACTACTTATTAATGATATTCTCAATCATTTCAACTGTGCAATTCAAGAAATGGGAAACCTAGAGCTAGATATTGCGCGTGAGGAACTGTGTGTGGATGGTATTCTAAAACCTGAGCACAAACATCTGGAAGATAAGGGATTAGTTCACATTGCACATTTACCTCGAAACTTTTGGGAGAAATGGGTTAGATACATTCTCAGCCGTATACATGATGGCAAGATTTGGCTTGAGCAACCCATAGAGATCACCAAGAAGATGATTCATCAAATCACCGGTCTTCCCATGTTGAACAAAGCAAAAACTACCAAAACCCTAGGTCGGTCAGAACTGGAGAAGAAAACCCTAGCCGAGTGGGACGGTAGAGGCATGAAAGTTAGCAGCATTACTGATGCTGAACTGAAGTTTGGTACACACATAATTGCCCATAAAATATACAGTTCAAGTTGATAGAATAGTGTCTCCTGTGAAGCTATTGACCTAGCATACAAAGTGGTCAAGAATAACTTATCATTTGACCTTGCAGATTTATTGTTAAAATAGTTTAACAAGAACATGGAAAGCATTCAAACTTCCAAAAACAATCCATGTAAGTTTGGATCTCTACTAGTCTGTTTATTCTTCTATGTTCAGAAATTCTTCCCTTCCAAAGGAAAAGTTGTATGGAGAAAAGATGTGCCAGCCCTTTATGAGATAAATGAATACATCTCAGAAATGGGTGAAAATTTTGAAAGCGTCATGGATAGTTATTTTGAGTCTTTCAAAGAGAAAATGAATGACAGATTCTGGATTCCATAGAAGTTGGTGGAAGATTATAAGGATGACATTTGTTTCATGGTAGACTATGACAATGTATATATTCAAGCAGCTAAACTGAGGATTGTATATGTAAAACCTCTTCCTTATGAGGTAAATATTGATGAAACCAAGAATATCATTGAAGCCCTTCTTAATCAGCCTGTTAATCCCAAAGCTCCATATTTTGGAACATATGATGAAGCAAAGGTGAGAATTGAATTAATCATAAAGCTTCCACAGGCGGTAAACAAAGGAAAGAAGAGGATAGCCAAAATGCAAATGCTAACCGAAGACAAAGGAGAAAATGATGAAGAAGAAGAGGAAAAGGATGAGAAAATAGAGGAACTAGAACCTGCAAAGAAGAAAGGAAAGGTATTCATCACTAAGGCACCTAAGCCTCCCACTACTGTATTTACAAGGAGAAGTGTAAGAGGTAAGGCAAACAAGGCAGACAAGGCAGACAAAGATATAGTATTCAAAAGGCCTCCTCTAAACTTTCAAGAGAGGATCAAACTTTTTAGAGAAGGATCAGGATCTGGAGTAAGTAACATAAAATCTTTTAAATATGAAACCAGATCAGAAACAGAATAGAAGGAAATAGAAGATGTTGTTATTGAAAAGATGGGATAGTGGAAATACTCTCCTGATGAATTAGCCCCACAGGTTCCAGCAGTCTTATTAGATCCAATAAAAATGAGATGGAGCAATGCAAAGCAAACTGTAATAGACATATTTGATCAAACCCTGAGATAGTTAATGCCGAGCTTGAAAAATGATGAAATAAAGAAGGCATTAAAGGAAAATGAAAATAAGATGACACTAAAGTTCAATACTTGTTTGATTCTGATCAACAATATTGAATTGGTTGTGAAGGCTGCAAATGCCACATGGAAGAACATATACCATCTTCACCAACCGAGTATTGAAATAGTAATAATAAAAGATATTGAAGATGACAGTGATGAACAAGAAGAAGCCATTGAGGTAGATGATACTGTGAGGATAGCAGCAGAAGTCATTGCATCACTTCCTACCTCTCCAATAAAAGTTTCTACATCTAGCCCGGAGACACCTTTGAGCATGGTTGTGACATCTTCAACTTTTGTCCAATCACCTATAGCAACAACAGAAGCAACCACCATTTCTTCTACCGAGTTGCAGTCTCCCACTTCATCAAGTTTTCCAACAGTAAGTATTCCAGTTTTTGATTCTACAAGTGTAAATACTTTAAGTTCTCTAATAGACAGTATGCCAGTCTCTATAGCCAATCCTACTATGTCTACTGTCACTACTACTAAGGCATTAAGTACAGATAAGCCTAAGGCTCAACCGAGTATAAAATTTTTGGGTAAGAATATAGTAGAGGATATAGACCTAGATGAAGAAATAGAGATTCCAACATTAGATTTTGCAAACCTATCAGCGGACCAAATGCAAAATATAGGTGAAATCCTCCAAAGGAAAGCAAAGCAAAAGAAGCTTAAAGAGGAGAGAGACAAGGAATATCAAATCATTAAGGATGCTAAAGACATTTTGTCTAATGCATTAGGTATTAAAGTAGACTCCTCTCAACATGTTTTGCTACAATTAGTAGAAGCAGTAAATAAATACAATGAGGATTCATCTGGGATAGAAAAGTTAGTTGAAAGAGATAAGAAGAGATTCAACAATAAAGTGCTTGAGCACATTGCTCAGCACATAGCTATTAATCAAGTGGAATTGTCTTCAGTTTTGTCAAACATTGAATCTACCTATTCGAATGTCACCTCTCTTTTGGCCAGACTGTGCAATATTGCTGAGTTCACAAAGGATGTCAAGGATAAAATGAATAAAATGGATGAGGATATGAAGATTAGCATATAGAAGCTACAACTTGAACCAAGTTCAAGCTCTGCTCATCACATGAAAATCTCATACCTATCAAATATGCAGTCAGATCTACTGAAAGAAGACACAAGGATCTGGTCCACACTGCTAGACATCCAGAATATGATCCTTCCCATCATGAATACAATGTATAAGCACATTGAACATTCCAAAACATTGATTCTTGACAATCAGTTCTCTATAGCAGATCACATGATTAAACTCTCTGCAAAAGTCCAAATTGCAATCCAAACATGCAAGATTCTGCAAGAAAATTGGGACAGAACCCTGGCACTAATAATGAAGGTACATTCTAATTTTCTATCAAATTTTGGATTCTCTCTATAAATCACTTGCATATACACCTTTGGCATTATCATCAAAAAGGGGGAGATATGTATAGAAGGAGATATGTATAGAAGAAGATTTGTATAGAAGAAAAAGTTAGCACATTGAAAGGGGGAGATAATGTATAAAGCCCTATGACAAAGACAAATTTTGAAAAAATCAAAAATAAATCTCAGCATGATTCATGTATATAAGTTTTGGGCAATAAGTGTTTTTGTCACTAATGCCAAAGGGGGAGATTGTTGGCATTAAGCAGAATTGCCACTAGTGACAACACTTATTTGCATTCTGAGTGCAAATCGAACAGAACAGTGCAAACTGAGCAGAACAGTGCAAATCAAGCAGAACAGTGCAAACCAAGCAGAACAGTGCAAACCGAGCAGAACAGTGCAAACCGAGCAGAACAGTGCAAACTAAGCAGAACAGTGCAAACCGAGCAAGACAGTGCAAACAGAGCAAGACAGTGCAAACTGAACAAGATAGTGCAAACCGAGCAGGACAGTGTAAACCAAGTAACATTATGTCTACCGAGTCACCAGTATTTACCAAGTTCAAAACCTACCGAGTGGTTAGTATGAACCGTGCCTCCACTTCTACCGAGTGCATGACGATGCCGAGTAATGCAGTGGATGCCGAGTATCAGAAAGTCACCAAGTTAGTTTGTAGGAACCATGTAACCATACTTGGGCCGACTTAGTGGCACTTATGTTTATTTGTCAAGCCGACTTTGTAATTAATTGTTTAGACTTGTATATAAATAATGTTGTAAAAATGTCAAGATGTAATAAAATGAGTATGAATGTGAAAAAGAAAGAAAGGCAGAGATAAGTGAATTACAAAGGGCTACAGCAGTATAGGGAACAACAAAGACAAATTCATCACAGAAGGTGATCAGTACATCAGCGAATCTCAATTAGCAATCCAGTTGCAAAGCAAGAGATCTACTATTTCATCCTAACAGGTGAATCAGTACTAAAATCCTTTAACCAGGTAGACTTAACAGTCTTTTGTAAAATCTCTTTACTGAGTGCATACTTCATTGTATGTTTGTAAATCCTTTAACAGGGTGGATTTAGCAATCCTTATTGCTCCTAGTAGGGCAGATCATCAGAAGTGATCAAATTGTAAGCCTTAACCGGCCAACTTTATTCTGCAGTACTAAAGCTTTGTGGGTTTCATCCCCACCCCAGTTTTACTTTCTTTTTGGAAGGTTTCTGGGTAACCAAATCTATGTGTCATTGTTGTGAATGCTTTTAAGTTTCATGCTTTCTATATGCATAAGGAAAAAGTGAACTATATGTGAATACATCTGTAATTGTAAGAAAATTTGGAGTTACTGATTCACCCCTCCCCTCTCAGTAACTTGGTTAATTCTTGAATATTTCCAACAATATCCATGTCATCAGGTAACTCAATCTCATATGCATTTCCACTGTCAAATTTCTTCAAAATCTTGCAAGGGCCAAACTTCTTCATTTTCATCTTCCCATATGTTCCAATAGGAAATCTACCTCTCTTCAAATGAACCATTACTTCATCACTGATTACAAAAGTCTTATGTCTTCTTGATCTATCAGCTCTATCTTTGTATTTCTGATTACTTTTCTCGAGCTTATATTTCACATCTTCATGTAATGTCTTCATGTACTTAGCAAATTTTACTCCTTCAACACTTCTCTTTCTTTCATCAACAATATCCCTCAAATCTGATATACCTCTCAGTTGTATGCCATACAATCTCAAAAGGTGTTTTTCCAGTACTCCTATTCACTGAATTATTGTATGCAAACTCTACTTGTGCCAATACAGAATCCCAATTACTCGGTGTGTCTCCAACTAAACATCTCAAAAGATTTCCCAAGATTCTATTCACAACTTTTGTCTGTCCATCAGTTTGTGGGTGAAATGTAGAACTATATTTCAACTCGGTGCCAAAATTTCTCCAAAGGGTCTTCCAAAAGTATCCAACAAATTTATTGTCTCGGTCAGAAATAATACTGCTTGGTAATCTATGCAATTTGACAATTTCCTTAAAGAAAAGATCTGCTATATGTACTGCATATGATGTCTTTCTACAAGGTATAAAATGTGCCATTTTAGAAAATCTATCCACAACAACAAATATAGAATCATTCCCTCTTACTGTCTTTGGTAAGCCAAGAAAAAAACCCATACTGATGTCAATCAAAGGTTTCTCAGGAATAGAAATCGGTGTATACAATCCAATATTCTAACTTACTCCTTTTGCAACTTGACAAATTCCACAACTTTTCACAAATTTCTAAACATCTTTATACAACTATAGCCAAAATTATTTCTCCTTAACCAAATTCAATATTTTATCAATACCTAAATGTCCAGCCAAACCACTACTATATTTTTCTTTTATCAAATTAGTTCTCATTGCTCCTCTCGGTATACACAATTGAATACCTTTAAACAACATACCTTCTTGAATAAAATATTCTTCTCATTTAGTACTCAGTTGATCTTGAATAGGTGCTCTGCACTTTCTCCATGGCTCAAAAAAATCAGGATCAAATTCATAAGAATCTCTCATGTCATCAAAGCCAAGAACTTCAATTTTCATCTCGGTCATCAAAGATCTCCTTCTACTCAATGCATTTGCAACTCAGTTAGTGACTCCACTCTTATGCTTTATCATAAATGTATAACTCTACAAATACTCAACCCATTTCATATGTCTCTGATTCAACTTATTCTCACTACCCAAATACTGTAAAGCTTCATGATCAGTATACAACACAAATTCACTCGATATCAAATAATGTCTCCATTTCTTCAGTGCTTGACACAGAATATTTCCTTTTTTCATCATTCAACTGTTCACTAAAGAAAGCAATGGGTTTACCTTCTTGACTCAACATAGCTCCTATTGCACTTCCACTTGCATCACATTCTACCTAAAATACCTTATTGAAATTAGGCAATGCCAAAATAGGCAATTCAGCAACCTTTGGCTTCAAAGTCTCAAAACTTTTATCAACTCCATGTGTCCACTTGAATTCTCTTTTATATCCTCTCATAGTCTCAATCATAGCATTACAAATTGAACTGAAATTCCTAATGAACTTTCGGTAAAAAATTTCCAAACCATGAAATGATCTTACCTCACTAGCATTCTTAGGTGTAGGCCAATTCAAAATAGCTTCAACCTTTTTAGGGTCCATTTTCAAACCATTAGTTGAAATCACAAATCCCAAATACACAATCTCCTCTTTCATGAAGGAACACTTTTTCAAATTTATCAACAACTTTTCTTCTTTCAACCTTTGCAATACTTGTTTAACATGCAACAAATGTTCTTCTCTTGTCTTACTGAATATCAGAATATCATCAAGATATACAATCACAAACTTACCGAAGAATTTCTTCAAAACTTCATTCATCAATCTCATAAAAGTACTCGGTGCATTGGTTAAACCAAAAGGCATAACCAACCACTCATACAAACCTTCTTTTGTCTTAAAAGCAATCTTCCATTCATCACCTTGTCTGATTCTGATCTGATGATACCCACTTTTCAAATCAATTTTGGTAAAATACTTTTCTCTAGTCAAACTATCCATTATGTCATCCATTCTCGGTATAGGAAACCTATATTTCACTATTATCTTGTTGATTTCTCTGGAATCAGTACACATTCACCATTCTCCATTCTTCTTAGGTGCTAATACAGTAGGTACTACACAAGGACTCAAACTTTCTCTGATCAAACCTTTCTACAACAATTCTTGAATCTGTCAGTTCAATTCCTGATTCTCGATAGGTGTCAACTGATGTGGTATCTTATTCGGTAAACTAGCTCCAGGGATTAGATCCATGCAATGATCAATGCTTCTCTTTGGTGGTAAACTATCAAGGAAATTATCAGAAATAATTTCACTATACTCCGTGAGTAACCTATCAATCTCCTTGGGGACACTATCCTCTATTTTCTTACTTGGTTTGTTTGGGATCATAGAAAAACATACATCATTCTTCTTCAAATCCTTAACAAAATTTCTTCATTCCATCAAGAAAACTTTCATAGATGTGCAAACATTACTAACAGGTTCTTTCATCAAAGGTAACAAGATTTGTCTTCTTTCATCAACCCAAATAGTATATTTATGCAATATCCCATCATCTATAGCATGTCTATCATATTGCTAAGGTCTACCCAACAAAATATGACAACAATCCATAGGCATGATATCACATAACACCTTATCATAGTACTTTCCAATTTTCAAATTCACATAACATTGTTCACTTACCAAGAGTGCATGCTCATCTTTGATCCTTGAAATCTGATAGGGCTTCAGATGTTCCAACCTTTTCAATAATAACTTTGTAACAATTTCCTTAGATGCCAGATTCTCTGAGCTACCACTATCAATGATTACCTTCCAAACTTCATCAAAAACTCTACATCTGGTCTTGAACAAACTTTTTCTTACCAGATCTTCCTTATTACTTTCACTCCAAAGTTCTCTCCTCACCATCAAGTTATTTTCCTTCTCAAGTTCATTCGGTGACTCTTCTTGCACCAAGGCATTTCTACTATTAACGACTTTCTTACATGCATGTGTACACTCAAATGATCTATGCCCTTCTTCTCCACAATTGTAACAAGTTCCTTGGAAACCACCTCTATTATAACCACCTCGGTAGTTACTACCTCTTCCTCTAGATGAACTTTCACCTTTCCACTCGGTCTTGCCTTTATCCAGAGTTGTCTTTTTAGGTTTAGATCTACTATTTTCACCATGAGATCTACCTCTTCCTCTAGGGAATCTACCACTTCTACGTCTTTGTCTTTTCTCATGTCCCTTGTTCAATTTATCCTCAACTTTCAATGCAAATTGATAAGCCTCTTCAATGTTCTCCAATTTGACCAAACTAATTTCTTCTTGGATGGAAACTCTCAAACCATTCAGGTATCTAGCATTTCTTTCCACATCATCTTCATCATGTCCAGATCTGATATCTAATCTATAGAATTCCTCAGTATATTCTTTTATCAAGCTATATTTCTGCCTCAAACTTTGCATTTGGCTAACTAGGTTAATTTGATAATCACAAGGTAAGAACTTTCCTTTCAACTTATTTACCATCTTATTCCATACCTTGATTTTTTCTTTGCCTTTCCTTTTTCTGTCCAATTGAAGATGTTCCCACCATAATGATGCATGACTTTTCAACTTTGTGCTTGCAATTTTCACCTTCTTTTCCTTAGGTACATTCTCATACTCAAAATACTTTTCCATCTCAGTGATCCAGTCCATCAATTCATTAGAATCCAATTTTCCACTATACTCAGGAGGATTAAAGTGTTGTATAAACTTTAGATTTGTCAAAGCCTTCAACAATCTTTCCTCACCTTGATCCATCATTGGTGTAGGTTCTACATCACCTTGTTCTTCCTCAATTTCATCATCACTAACATCTTCAAGATGTCTTCCTCTCCTCTGGGCTATTTCAACTGCTTCTAACCTAGTAGAAAGTTGTCTCAACATGTCTACCAATCCTGGATCCACATCTCACCTCTCACGAACCATCTTGAAAACCTCTACAATTTCAGGCCAGATCGCAATCTGCTACCCCACAACAAATCAACTAGGGTTTGACAAGAAGGAACCCTCAAACCTAGATTTGAAAACCTAGATCCAGATTTAACCTCACTCTGACACCACCTGACGCAAGAGAGGATGGGGAGACGGGCCAAAGGCACACTCTAACCAGATCCACCTTGCAGAGATCACACATGGAAGCAACAATGCAACAAGTGAGAGAGAGAATGTAGAAGCTTTCATATATTATCTTCAATTTGATTCATACATGTCAGGTTGTAAGGCCTTTCCGGTTTAGGCCAGATATTACAATCAAGTATAGAATTCCTCCAACATGTGAGAATCTTCCAACAATCTCTAATCTTCTAGCTTCTACCTTCTATCAAACTGAATCCCTAAACTCTAACCAAACAACTACATTTATACAAGAGGCTACTGAATCAAGTCGGCCTTCAGATTCACCATCAATAAAAGGAACAACCAAATCTAGGTCTACATGCTTCCCAATGATAGATACCATCATTAAATCTGTGACCAAATATAAATACAAGAGTCAGCCTCAATAGAAATCCAAAATAAACAACTCGATAAGTAAGCATAACCGAGTGCCAGACAAGCATCACCAAGCACCAAGGAAATTCACTGAGCACCAGAGAGATAACCAACCAACACCAGTAAATAAAGGAAATCGAGCAACACCGAACCAACTCGGTCAAAGAAAGAACCGAGCAACACAAAAAACTTCAAAAATATTTTTGGTGACACAGGATTGCCAAGGCCCCGAGATGCTCCTGCATCAAATAATGTACTAAAGATATTTGAAAGCTCCATGTAGGAATTCAAGGCAAAGACCAACCCGCAAGTAATAGATTTCACTCACTTAGCATAGATAGAATCACTTCTATACCTTTGTGATGACCACCTTCCTAAGAATGTTGATAGAATCATGAAATTAAAGTGGGAGAAGGAAGCATGCAAGATGCGGATCCTCAATATGAAAGTGCCCAACTTGCCAGTTGTTAAGGAGTTTGTGCAAGCCTATAAAGAGTAGAAGACCACACATGGAGTCATGCAAAAAGGTGACCATTTTGTTGATTAAGATTCTAATCTAGACATTTGATGTCTTATTTCTTGTTTTAAAAAAACTATGGGGAGAAGTGTCCTAAAAACATGCTTTTAGTTTTATAACTATCTAATCGAGAGGTCGGGTTTTCTGGGAGACCTCTTTGGTTATTGAAAAATACTATATATAGCATAGGCTTCGACTTTTGAAGGGTTCAAAAAAATTAGGAGATTAGAAGGTTTTTGTTTTGAAAAATATTAGAGATAGATTTGATATCAACTATAGCTGAAATTAAATGTTTTTGTCTATGATGCATTAATAGTTTTATAGAATATATGGGAGTAGTTTAGATCTGTGAGTTTGAATTGACTAGATAAATGTTCCTATGTGAATGTTTGGATTTATCAGATATACCAATCTTTAGAATTTCAAAATGAGTAGATATTAGTTACTTATCAATTAGTTTCATTTAATTATTGAACTTTCATTGAATCTTTCATCATAGATGATTGTGTTTATGTTGTAAATTTGTGAAGTTCTTTTACACTCATCATCTAAGAATGATCTGAGTGGACTTATGTATTTTTGGTTAAAAGTGCTTGCATTTGTTAATTTGTTGAATATCTTATAGGGAGTTGTACCTAAGGGAAAAATCAGATGGAAGTGATTACAATACACTTAGGTAATTATTTTTTAGCTATGTGTTTTCTAGATAGGGTGATAGAGTTCATTTTAAAGTAATATAAGGAAAGGAGACAAATCTGTTAACCAATAGATTTTTGGTGACTCCACTAGGGATCTAAACACTCAATTAAATTTTTTCTTGAAATTTATTACAATGAAGTCATGGTTTTACCACATAATGACATGTTTCCTATATTATAACCCAATTTAGGTTTCCAAAGTACTCAAGAAGACCTAATATAGGATTTAAATTCTTTAGCCTAGAAAAGTTAGATGAGAAATCAGCAATATCAACAAGTTCTTAGGGTTTTAGAACAAGAAGAGGAATTCAGAGAGTTGTTGAGAGGAATACTAGTAGGCTAAGAAGTAGCAGATGTGGAAAAAGTGGATCGTGTATCTACAAGAAGATGAGCAAGAATCAAAATATTGCAGTCTAGAAGGTTCACAAGGTCTCAAGAAAAACAAGGTTTAGTGGACATTAATTTTGAAGCTCTACAATAGCTTACCAATTCTCTTGACCTATCACTTCCTAAAAAATCAAGAAATAAACCCCCTCCACCTCCTAAACTCATAGGGTCACCATCTTATCAAGCCATAGTGCTATCTGTAACCCCTATACCTATAAATCTAAACCCAACTCCCTTAAATCTCAATATACTCCTAATCAATTCCATGGCTCAACCACTACTATAGGGTGCCAAATTAGGCCCTTTGAACTTGGCAGCCCATAATCCATTACCAAAAGGGGTCAAGGATGTCCTACCAAAATTTTATTGGTGATGGGAAAAATTCTATAGAATACTTGAATTGATTTTTAAATAAGTACAAGGTTTGTTCACCATGAATAATGAGAGATTGAAGTATAACCACAATCTAATATGGGATGAGTTAGAGTTATTTGATGCCTTTTCTATTGAATCTATCCCATGGAGCATGAATTCCTGCACTGATTCTCTTGTAGTATAAGCTTCATTACTACCACACCCATATTTTAAAATAGATACATATCAGGTGGAGATGATCCATAGGCTATTTTTTCTAGATAATGTTG
Source organism: Chamaecyparis obtusa (assembly GCA_027943335.1). Classification (NCBI taxonomy): domain Eukaryota; kingdom Viridiplantae; phylum Streptophyta; class Pinopsida; order Cupressales; family Cupressaceae; genus Chamaecyparis; species Chamaecyparis obtusa. The sequence continues at coordinate 568,407 of BSBK01006774.1, read as the reverse complement.
AGCATTTGCAAGTGTTCAAATTATATTCTCATATCAAAGATTCCATGGCATGCACCCAAATGTCCACATCTATGTATTTTGAAGGATCTCAGGGTGAATGCAAAGAGTTTTGTCTAGATACACAAGCTCATGAAAATTTGATCCAGCTAAAAGGAAACAAAATCCCCAAAGGTATCATGTCTCTTGAGCATCTATTTTCTAGGAAAAATGATAGTTTTTTCAAAAAAAAGACTCCACATTCTAAGGCATCAAAAGAATATGATAAGATTAATATTGGGAGTGAGATGGAACCCAAGTGGATTTCTTTGGGAAAGACATCATCCCTTCAAGAGAAAGAAGTTTTGTAGAAATTGTTAACCAGCTATCATTATGTGTTTGCATAGAGCTATGACAATCTAAAAGATTTTAGAAGTGGGAAATTTTGACATCATACTCCCCTAAAGCCAGGTGCCACACCTTTTTGAGAAAAACTCAGGAACTATAATCCCAAAGTATCTGAAACAATTTCGAAGGAGGTAGATAAGATGTTCAAAGCCCGAATCATTTACCCAATGAATCATTCTACTAGGATATAAAATATTATTCCTGTGAGGAAAAAAAATGGTGAAATGAGGATTTGTGTGGCCTTTCACAACTTGAACCAGGCCAATTTGAAAGAAAATTAAGCTTTACATGTCATGGAACATGCACTGCAGACTGTAGCAGGGTCCGAAATGATGTCAATGCTTGATGGCTTTTTTGGTTATGATCAAATCAGTGTGGCTGAAGAGGATCAACATAGAATTTATTTTATCACACCCCATGGAATTTTTGTGTATAATAGGATGCCTTTTTATTTGATCAAATCAGGTGCCATCTTTCAAAGGGTCGTGAATTCTTCTTTCATGGATCTACGTAATAGGATTATTGTGGTTTATTTGGATGACCTAACTATTTTCTCTAAAATAAGGAAACATCATCTCAAAGATTTGAAGGAAGTATTACAAAGATGTAGAGAACATGGCATCTCTCTGAACCCAAAGAAATCAGTCTTCTGCATGACTGAAGGAAAACTTTTGTGGCTCCTAGTTTCAAAGGAAGGAGTCATAATAGACCCAGAAAGAATAAAATCTATTCAGCAACTTAGTCTTCCTTCATATAGGAGTGGTTTTAAATATTTCTTTGGAAAGATAAACTTCTTAAGGGCATTCATACCAAAGTTCTTAGAAATAACTAGGAATATCATAGAAATGATGAGTGAGAAACAAATATTTAACTAGAATGAACAAGGGAAAAAGGCTTTCAGTGATATTAAAACTATTATAGCTCATGCCCCAACCCTAGTCAATCCATATTATAACAAATATTTTATCATTTATTTCTATGTATCTGATCGTACCCTGTCTGGTATCCTAACCTGGAAAATTGACACTAGAGGGAAAGCCCTATCGCATTTGTGAGTACCCCATTGAAAAAGCATGAATTTGAGTATTCACATGTTGAAAAAAAACCTTTTGTTGTCATCAAAGTAGTAAAACACTTCAAGTATTATATACTTCATTCCCACTAAATTGTGTACGTACTAGACACTGCTGCAAAAAGAATACTAGTGCAACAAGAGGTGGTAACCAAGATTCAAGAATATGAATTGACAAAAAAATCTACCAAGCTAGTTAGAGGGGGTGTTTTATGCTAACTCATGGCTGAAAATGCTGAAACTATAGAAGAGCCAACATGATAATTGCCTCATGTATTACTGGTAAGTATAAAAGATTCTTGGTTTTTTGATATAGCCTTTTACCTTACCTATGGAGATTGTCTGGAGGACCTCAACCTAAAGGAGAAATGCAATCTGAGACTAAAGGTGGGGAAATATGTGATTTCACAAGGAGATTTGTATAAAAGAGGTATTGATGGAACATTCCTTAGGTGTGTCGATAGTGGTCAACAACAACAATTAATGAAGACTTTTCGTGAAGAAGCCTATGGAGGACACTTCACTTCAACAGTCATAGCTTTCAATATTCTCCAGAACTATTTTTACTGGTTAGGTATGTTCAAGGATGCTTACTCATATGTCAAAAATTGTGAGAAGTATCATTTGTTCATTGGAAAGCCATAGCTCACAACATTACCCTTGAGACCAATTATTGTGGACGAACCCTTTAAGCATTGGGGTTTAGATTTTATAGGACCCTTGAACCTGTTGGTTCTTCAAAATGCACTTTATACTTATGAAAGAAACCAATACACCTACAGATAGATTTTCAAGAACGGTTAGTTCCAAGTATGGAAAATTTGAGGTGATTGGACCAACTATAGGGACAAGACTTCCCTCTACACTTTTGGCTCTACAAAACCAAGGTGAGTACACCTAATCCAGATCTACATACAATACTTCACAATAATTTTTGGATTTTAACAACAGATAAATGATAAGAAAATACTAAATGATAACCAGTCATTTATTGATTCTTCATTACCATGAAGAAAAAACAAATTGTCAATCACAGTGCTTGATAAATTTTGAATGATTTATATCAATGTTTAAGAATATAGCCAAACCCTACTAAAAACATATCACTGCAGAACATAGTTATTTCTATCCAGTGCCTTATCCATTGGGAAAAATCTTTAATGCAAAGTACAACACAGAAACTAACTAATGTCAATAATTCAAGACCCCAAAATATTACCACCTTATGACAATATTGATCTATTTAAAACCAGATTCATACTTCTTATAGAAATCCTTTTGTAAACAAAAATGAATCTATCATCTATCCAGGGCTATTTAATTTGATCTCCTATCAAAGCTAAGGAAAAGAAACATACATGCAGATAAATTCTATGTAGTGAATCAAAAAATTCATAACTCAAAGAAATAGACACACAGGAGAGACTTGAATCTGGGAATTTTTGTATTCATATATACTGAATCATGTTTCTTGCATACACTCTGCCTCAAAAATATACACCACTACAGTAATAGCCAAAAGCTATGAAAATTTATATTTTCAATAATAATAAAGCCTAATGCAATCTGTTATACCCTTGACTAAAAAATCCTATGCAAAAAGCTATCTTAGTTTTCTACCCCTTCTAAATGATCTTGGGAATCTTTATATAGAATTAAAGATTGATACAATCTTAAGATCATTTAGGAAAAGACAAAAATATGATGATATATCAGAAGAGACATAAAAAATAAGACAAGTAACTGATTTGTTACAAGCCTTCAAAAGATATTTCCTAATTGGTTTGTAGGGCCCTTGCAACAACTCCAAAACTACTTCTGCTTTTGACAGGTGGAACCTTTGTCTTCAACTTTATTGTTCTCATGCACACAATCTATTTGGAAACCCCTTAACTACTTTAAGGTGTTGGAGAACTGCCACTTGTTGTAACTATAATAGGGTCTTCTTGTTCATTTGAGACTAAAGAGAAGTACTTGCCTTTCCATGCTCCAAAAACCTCATCACTAGGCCAGGGAAACACAACAATACCAGCCTTCTATTTTTTCAGCTCATCCCACTTTTCTTTCAGATTCTCAACCTATTTTCTCAAAAACCCAAAATGAGACCTAGCACCTTCAATTGACTCTATGGTTTGAATAAATTAAATTTACTCTCCAGGTTAATAATATTATTTATTTGTATGGATAATTCACTATCCACCTTTCTAGTCCATTTCCTCCTATTCTTTAATTGTCCATCATTTATAAACATAAAAGGAAACATTTCAAAACACACCTTGGAGTACTCCCCTTTCAGGACCATATCCTTCCTTCCAATGTTGTCTCTATTTGTTGTAAAGTCAATTGAATAAAAGAATTTCAAATTTACCTACCTTACTATCCATATATCTAAAATTGGCTCCAGCGTAGCCTTATTAGCCTCAAAAGAATTAAGAATACCTACCAATTTCTTGTCGCTCAAATAAATCAATTTTGGTTTAATACTCTCCACAAATTGAAAAATTGAGTCTCTAACTTTCTCTTCATAGTTATTTACTATTTTCAGTTTCCCTCTTCTAAATTCCTCTATCTTCTTTTTCAATTCATCTCTATCCTCTTCCAATCTTTTTCTCTCTCCTTCCAATTTCTCTCATTCCCAATTTAGATCCTCTTCCATTTGAGAGCTAGAAGGTAAAGGGGAAAATGGTAATTCAATGATTGGACTTGAGGATGAGGGCCCAATAAGAGAAAAGTAATTCACCTTCTAATAAGGCCCCTCAATTTTTTGTTTTCCTATCATTTGTCTCCTAAGATCTGCTATAATCTTATCTTTCTCACTTGTCTCTTTCTTCAACTCACCATAAGCTTTGAGGACTATCTCCAATTTAATTGTGATCTCCTCCTTTTCTTTGGCCTCTTTCTCTACCACCTTTAAGTTGAACTTGGTTGATTCTAGGGCCATGCCAAATGCTTACACCCCTAAGGCCTCACCATCCCTTCTTTTCATCAAGTTGCCAGAGTAATCGGTCTTAGATACTTTCTTTTTTCTTTTTCTTTCCTCTCTCTTTAAAGACCACATTACTAATTATGCATGATCTTCACTAAAGACAACCCCTCCGAATGCTTCTTCAAATTCCTCCTTTGTTGCATGCATTGGCTTGGTCTATTTTTTTACTACATCAAAACTTATGGCATCTGCAATATCCTATTCTGGAAGAATGAGAACCCCTACATTTATAACTAAATATCTTCCTTTCTCTGGGGTGATTTTTTCAAACCTTATCAACATTTCCTATTTCACCTCAGCCTCAATGATAATTGGATCCTTTTTAGGATGGTCCTCCTATATTTTCTCATAAGTTTCTTTAAACTGGCTAATGTGTGTCCTCCACAGAAATTTCACAAAGGCTCTAGCCTTAAAAAAATTATCATTGGCCAAAAATTCATTGCAAGCCTATCTGGTCACATGGTCTAACTCTTTTCCTACAAATTCATCAATAGTTAAATCCATCTCCACCCCTTTGGGTCCCTCAGGCACTCCCTCCTATACTTCCTCATATGTTACACATATTTGGCCTAGGCTCCCCATTATTCGCAACTTCTCTTCTACCTCTTTTTGATCAACAATATTCAAAGGAGATTGGGAGGGAGAATAGATACCCTCACTTTTTTGTGGTCTTTCTTCCAATCTTTGTCTTAGGAGAAGGTGGAGACTCAGGATCTAGATCAATTAGCCTCTTTCCCTATGAGGTAGAAGGCTCTTTTGTATGTAATTTCTCTTCAACTCCCCTAGAGGATGAAGGAACACTCTCTCTTCTCTAACCCCTCTAATATATATCACCCTTAGGCACCACCACATTGTATCTTGATTTCTTTTGTACAACATATTCACCATGAGTCACAAGTCTTACAAATGATGGCTTGCTCAAGACTAGCTTGGCCTTCCCTGGCTCTGATTTTATAACCACAACTTTCTTCTAGTTCAGGGCCTACATTATTCCTTTAAAATGACTCATTAGAGCCTCAAATTTCTTTTCAAAGGGCTTAAAATACCTTAATGGATCATAGTCCTTTGCAAAATGTTGTATAAAATCTATATTTTTCTTATATACCAGCCATTTTTCCTTCTTGACTTCCTTCTCCTATAAATCAAATTCATTTATGATAATATCCTCAAGAAAATGAAAAATGTGGTCCATGGTAGCACACCTAGTCCTCTTCTTAAACATATCACCATAAAATCCCTCACGGTGAGCAGACCTTGCAACTGATGTGACGAGGTGGTAAGGTTCTAAAACCTTGTTCGTGTGCATCCATCGTCCCTTTGCAATCACAAATTGATGTTCTATAGTGATGGTGGGAAAGATAGAACCCTTGTTCTTTCATGTTAGTGCCATATCCTGTACACCACCAATTTGTTTCAAGACCTGTTCTATGCAAACCTTCAATAGAACTTGATATGGTAGTATAAAAGGGGTGCCTCTAAAACTATATAATTAGAATACAGTTAAAACAGGATATAATATGATATCTCCCAGGTTGTGCACTATCTTGATATCACTTGCAAACTACTTTGGCCTTAAAAATACCAACAATTCTTTTGGAATCCTTGGATTCTCTAGAAACAATAGGGCCCTCACTCTAGATGCAAAGCATCTGTCAAACATCACAAAACTGGCCTCATTCCTATCCCATGACATGTTTAAGTTATACAATCAGACTGGCATCTCCTCACCATCCTTTTCCTTCATCAAATCCATATCATTTGAAAAATAATCAGAACACTTGAAAAGGAACATCTGCATCAATAGGGAATACCATCCAAAAGGTCTATCCACCTTGTATTTCTGAATACCAATTAGCCCATTATGAATCAAATCAAAAAGAAATAGGGCAAAGTCAAAATTCACTACAAGGTATGGATGTAGGATTTGAGCCATCATGAACATGTAATGGATGGGCATCTCTATTTCTGAATCCTCTCAAAAAATCTGACATAGTGACCAATACATATCCTTTTCTTTCAAATTGAAATAATCTAGCTTGATGAGCTCTAGTGTATTTGGTCCTACCACACTTAACCCTCCAAACCTGTCAAAGAATTCCCTCAAAGGCCCACTTTTGAGATAATCCCTCTTTTCCTTGTCAACTTCCCTGAGTACATCAAAATCAATTTTCTCTAGGTCACCAAAAGGCTCACTCAACCAAAAAGCCTCTCTGATCTCATCAACAGTGACACTAATCAAAGGGTTTCCATTTATATCCCTGACTACTCTTGCAACAGGGTCATAATTCTTAGATACCTAGAGTAAGATGTCAATATCCATAAAAATATTATGGACTACCAGCTTCCCTACATCAAATTACCATACATTACTACTGGTATCAAACGCATGTCTTTGTCCAACCCCTATCCTGAACAATACCAAACCAGAAAAACCAATATTCGCATCCCTCATCTAGTTTCCCTTATCATATAAACCATTAGAAAATTTTAGACGATAGTTTTTAGGTACAAGTTCCTTTAGCTTAGATGAATCATTTGTGGAATGGTCCAGTTGTTCAAGAAAATCATCACAGATAGCCCTTTCCTAATAATCAATTTTACCCTTGAATTCTCTTCATGGTGTCATCTCAAAAGCTTAGGGTTTACACAAGAGTACTATATTTTAAACCAATTCTTTTCCTCTCATAAAACTCTAACAAAGCTAAATTTTCAATAGCGCAACACTCAGGAATCAATCTATCAAGAAATTAACTCACCTGTTGAAAATTTGCCAAAAAACACAAGAAGCTCTATAAATTTTCTCCACTCAATTTCTCTAAAATATTGTACCTTTTAAAATTCAAAATGAGCGCCTTAATGATATATGTCTATGAGAAAATTTGCATTAACTCCTCAACACCATGGCCGCATTTTCTACAATTTCTTCATCAGCTTTCAAATCTGCAACTCAGCGAGTAAAAATGGAAAATTTTGTAGCATATGATGATATTTAAAATTCATCCATTGATTTGATCCATCACGACACATCGTTTGGTTATAAAAAATGGTCAACAGACCACTGACATCCATGTCACTTTAGCAATCTATGAAAACATCCAATGAGAAACCACCATCTCATCATTACCTGGCACCTAGGCCCTACCATTTACCTTTTAATCAGATTAGACATGTGTCGCACAAGCATGATCCCATGATGACTATCTTTCATGCATCCTCTGATCATGGGAACATGCCCATCATTCGATCAAAAAGATCTTCCCTCACTTTAACTATCTTGTAGCCTGGGGGATGTGACATCATTATGGACACCTATAATTCAAGCGCAATGCCTTGAACATTAAACAACTTGTAACTTTCCATCAAGGTAAATATCCCACCATCAGATCAAGTTAGCTCGAATGCATATTTAACTCTCCTCAAAATTGGTCAAGTGATGTCACTGGAACATGCAAAATCAAGGTGCAATGCCTTAATCATTATTTAGCAAGCATCTTTCCATCCAAGCAATGCACTTACCGTTAGATCATCTTTGATCTGATAGGTCTTTATTCCTTTCTTTAGCTCTGACTTGGATCCACTGACTACTATGTGTCAACCAAGCATGATCCTATGATGAGTAATTACTTTACATCTTTTATTCAAAGGATCACACCAACTGTTAGATCAACTTAGATCTGACTGGTCATTATTTCCCTTTTGACCCTTTGAAAATTGGTCCCACTATCTCTTAATGGACACGCATTGACAAGGTATGATTCCTTAAAGGTTAAAAGGGGGTCACTTTTAGTTCAAGGCATTACAATTTCCTTCAGATAACCTTGATTTGCACAATGCTTTATCCTCTCCTCTACATTCTATCAGGTCCCAATAGTTGCCAGGTGTCATTTATGCATGATCCCCTGATGAATAATCTTTGCACATTGTTTTATCAAGGCAATGCACCCACCGTTGGATTAAAGTAGATCTGGATGGCTTTAACTTATATATAGAGAATTAGGAAAATTTATCTTGTGGGAAACCTTAGACTTAGGAAAAAATTCAAAGGGTTTTGCTTGGAGTTATGACTTAAAAAGGTTGTGACCCCTCCCGATGACTTAAACCAAGAACTTAAGTGATTCAAAAAAGGTAATGAAGAAATAGAAAAAGGCAGGGTTTTTGGACTAAATAAAACAATTTTTTGAAACCCTTCAAACTAATAAACCCTATTTCTTCAAAATAAAGAAATTTTCTTCATATTTTTTATAATGACAAAAAAAATTGACTATCAGTGGCTTTATCTAGGATGTATGCCTCTTGCAAGCATAATAATATTTTAGTATCTATGTGTTAAGTAGACCATCTACAGAAGGAAAACTACTTAACAACACATAACTTGAAGCAAACACACAACAGAAAGAGAATACACAAAAGAAAGGAAAAAACCCTAAAACCTAGTGTTCATGGATAATAAAATACCTCAGGAGAAGTACAACTTCAGGAATTGTCCATGAACTAGAAATTCCAAAACATTTCCAATCAAATCTTTAAGGATATAAGAATCAGAACCCCATTTAGCATCAATGAGATATGGTCCTAACCAAATCGGATCAAACTTTCCATGTTTGCCTTTATCTTCTAACCTCACATTCCACATCAAGACCAAATCATCAATGTCAAAACTTCTAACAATGGTCCTTTTTTCATATAGATTCTTATACTAGAGCTACAACCTAACATTTCTATAATGTGCATCCCTTCCGAATTCCTCTAATTGTATCAAGTCCTCCATTATGATCTTCATGTCATCATCTAATTCATCATTATAAACTTGGATAAACTTATACATTTGTAGAAAATTATTTTTTGTAAACCTACCATGTATACCATACACTAAATCAAAAGGTGCACAACCAATGGCTTTTTTCACTATCACTCAGTCAGCTCACAGAGCTTGTTGCACATTTGAGTCCCAAGGATTTTTGCTCTTATCCAAGACTCTTTAGAATCTTTATTAGGATTTTATTGCTAGACTCAACTTGGCCATTTCCCTATGGGTGGTATGGGGTTGAATAGGAAATTTGGATCCCATATAGCTGGTAGAAATCATTAAAATCTACATATTTGAAGCACATTGTATTGTCTACCACTACAGTCTTGGGACAACCAAATCTAGTGAGGATGTTTTGCAACATAAAGTCAGTCATAGCTTTTTTAGTGTCTCTTTTAGTGGAGATGACCTCAACCCACTTAGTAAAGTAATCAGTTTCTACCATGATCCATGAGTGGCCCCCACTAGCCTTGTTAGGAATCTCCCCAATGAAATCCATACCCCATTTATGAAAAGGCGCTTCAACACCCACATGCTTCAAAGGAAAATTTCCATTGAATTTTAACTTACCTACAAATCTCTAGTAGGCATCACACTTTTTGACAAAGGTATGAATATCCTTAAAAATAGTAGGCCCCCAAAAACTAGACCTTAAGATTTTGTGTGCAATGGTCTTAGCCATGTAATGGCCACCACATACACCATTATGCATTTCTTCTAGGAGGCCTCTAGATGTAACATGGTCTACACATTTGAGAAAAGATCCTTCATTTCTCCTTCACCATTACTCACCCTTCAAAATAGCATACTTAATTGCATGCAGCTTGATTGTCCTCTTTTTATTTTCATCCATTTTGGGAGAAAAAGACATTTTTTGTAAGTATCCAATAATATATTTGTACCATTCAAAATAATCCAAATCACAAATGTAAGGTCTTTTCTCTTCTTCAAGCATGTTTATGTGATTTGCATCTAAATTGCTTTGAGCCATTAGTTTTGCTAATCCTATGCCTCTAACCAACTTAGTGATCTGAATATCAATATTAAACTCTTGTATTCTATTTATTCATCTACATGTTCTTCTTGAAACCTCATGTTGTACCATAATGTCCTTTACAACAACACTAGGTACATATGCAACTATGGTTTCTCTAAATAGGTAACACCTGAAAGCTTTAATAGCCTTTACCAAAGCATATGACTATTTTTCATTGATATCATACTTCAGTTCTATTGCTTGCAAGGATTTTCTAAAGAAGGAAATGGGCTGCTCAAAGCCCTCTGGGTTCTTTTGTAATAGCACTGCAGCAATGGTATGGTAAGGAGCAAAAGAGAAAATTTGCATTGGCTTACTATAATCAGGGGTTCTTAAAATAGGGGCATCTTTGATAGCTTGGTTGATATCTAAAAAATTCCTAGATGCTTCTTCACTCCATTCTACTTTAGCTCCCCTTTTCAACATTTTGGAGGTAGGAACATTGGTCTCTACAAAGTTTGTAATGAATCTTCTTACAAAATTTATCTATCCAAAGAAAGATTGAATTCCTTTGACATTCTTTGGCTGAGATACTTTATCTATTGTAGCAACTCTTTCAAGGTCAATCCTAACTCCATCCGTGGATACAATGTGCCCTAAGATCTTACCTTTTGTTACCCTAAAGACACACTTCTTTGGGTTAAGTGAAACAACATACTCCAAAGCTCTTACAAAAAATTTCTCAAGATGACCACAATGTTGATCTTCCTTTTATGAATAATTCATGAGGTCATCCTGGTAAACCACTAAAAATTTATTATAAAATTTGCAAAAGCCACATCCATGGCTCTTTGAAAAGTTGCTCCAGTATTTTTCAATCGAAAAGGAATTTTGACATACACATAGGTACCCCATGGTGTGGTGAATGTAGTCTTGAACTGCTTATATTCCTTGACAAAAACTTGATTATACCCTAAAAATTTATCCATCATTGACATTAACTTGGATCAAGTAACTCTCTATAACATGACCTCCATGTTTGGCAGACCATAATTGTCCTTTAATGAATTTATGTTCAAATTTCTAAAATCCACACAGAGTCTGATATCTCCATTCTTCTTTCTTACCCGAACCAAGTTAGATACCCATGTTGAATGCATGATGGGTTTTATAATTCCTGCATCCCTCATTTTCTTTAATTCTTCTTGCATTTTTGGTGCCAAAGTAGGGTTTACAGGTCTCAACTTTTGTTTGAAATGTTTTGTGTCATCCTTCAGGGCAATCTCATGTTGAAAGAGATCTTCTCTTTAAGCCTTCAAGTCATCACAAGACCATGCAAAAACATGCCTATATTTCCTAAGAAGATCAATCCAAGACTTTCTAATTTTACAAGACAACTTTCCTCCAATGTATACATTTTTAGGAGCTTCATCTATTCCTAAATTTACTTCTTCCAAGTCCTCTGGTTTATTTATAGTCTTTGCCAAAAAAGACTTATCTTTGTTGTGAAATGCTCTCTCAAGAAAAACTAGAACCTTTGGAACTTTGTTTGATTTTAGTTGTAGTACTTCCTTGCCAAAAGTGGTGTCCATATCAACTAAGGTTTCCACATAACCATTGAAATTTATTTCTTTATCTTTAAAATTTTCCTCACAATGTAAAAATCTCATAATGTCCAGATCATCTTCAAAAACTTGCCAATTGTCAACATTATCTGGAATGGAAGGCCTGGATTGAACCTCTAGCTTAGAGATTCCTACAAATGTGATATCCTTTGGCCTTAAACCAATATTTTCTAGCAAGTCTTCCATTCTATTTTGACCTTTGTCCATCCAGTCAATACCAAATGCATCAAAATTTTCTAACTCGTCCCAAACAACATTTCTATATTGCTTCAATCTTTTGTTTTTTGAAGCATATTTGGACCTTATTTGAGATATTACCACTTCAGAGTCTCCAATTACTCTGAAGTTAATTATCTTATTTCTTGAGTCCAACCTTAATCCTATCAACAAATCCTCATACTCTGTAGTGTTATTTGTACGGGTAAACATTAAAGTGAATGAATACTTGAATGTCCTGCCACTAGGAGCTATTAATAGAACTCCTACACCAGCTCCCTCCATAGATCTTGCACCATAAAAATACATGGTCCATAAACTAGTTTGGTCTATTAAATTGTCTTTATCCTCAGATAAAAGAAAAGGTTCAACTTTTCCTTCAAATTTTTTATCTTGCACTTTAAAAGAATTAATGGCAGTGTCAAGGAAACAATTTATAGTTTCATCTTCAGTCTCTTCCTCAATCATGTGGGAGGTTCTGGTTTCCCTGGACACTCTGACATTTTCACCAACAATTTTTAAAGTTGAAAAAGATAAATCGCATTGCATACTACCTCCCATTGCATCACTCCATTTTCTTGATAATAGCATTCCATATTGGGGAGGGATATCAACCACCAAGACACTCATTTTCAATTATTTATCACGGTATAAAACAAGTCTATAAGGAAAAGCCTTAATAGTACCAATAGCAGGTACCTCCCTGGAATCCATGGCCTAACATCTCCCATGAGGAGTGTCAACTTTTAATCCCATTAACTTCATCACATCTACAAGCATGACAGTATTAGATGCTACAGAATCAATCATGCAATTCTTTAGAGTTTTTCCATTTATAACTAGAGTCAAGAAAAAGGGATCCACAGCTCCCAAGGAAGTGTTAACAACATTTGTATCTAAATAAATCTAATGGATTTCTGAAGCAATTTCTTCTGATTCCTTCCCCTTGATTTTAGATTTATCTTCTACCCTTTTTAACTTCTCATTATTCTCTAGTTTATGAACCTTAGTTGAAAGAACACCATTTATCCATGTCAAGGCATTCTCCTTATGTTCCCCAATCCTCATCATTTCCAATAATGAAACCTTGATAGTGATTTGAGATAATAATTTCCCCATATCAACAGGAGTCTACTTTACATCAAAAAAATGTCATTTCATAGAAACAACATTTCTATCTTCAACCTGAGGTGCTAAATTGAGTTGATCTCTCTTTTGTTGATTATTGTCACCTTGGGGAGGGGAAACATTTATTTTTGGTATCTTTACCTTTATCTTATATACATTTATTTGGACCACTTGGCTTTTTAGCCTTCTTAATTTTGATTTTCTTGACACCTTCAACAATTTTTTCTTTTTCTTGTCTCTGCTTTGTGTTTACTTTGTTCTTTTTTATGAAAAAACTTGTTAGTCTACCATCTACATTACCAACTATCCTATTTCTCAAAACATAGTTACTCTTGGCTTGAGTAACCATATTAGTAGTGATCTATGATATCTCTTCATCAAGGGGTCTTCTTAATACAATGGGATCATCACCCTTTTCTACATTACATATTACATTATCAATTTCTTCCTCTTCCTCATCAGAAAAAACTTGATGATAAACCTCCTTTCTGCCTTGTGATCCAGACAAATCTTGGTTCTCATCATCATCATCGAGAGAATCTATTTCATCATATAAATGTGATGAGGTCATAGAAAAACCACTCTCATCATATGTGTCATCTTCCTCATTCCCTTTTCCCTCATTAGTAGATACACTCAATGAAACAAAACAATGATCATGATCATGTGGGGATTGACAAGCTATATACCATGGAACATCATCAATGATGTTAATAGAGTGTTTTTATAATGGATTAGGATTTTTATCATTTTATTTGTCTTTTTTTTCTGGGATAACAGGCTTCCCATCCTTCCATTGGGTATGGTAAGGGAAATTTTGCAACCTTGGTTGCCTATTAAAATTGTTGAAAGCAGGTTTATCATTATTTGTAGCCTTGTTGTTCCTATTTTTACCAGGCTTCAAATCTTTCAAACCATTTAAGCTCTACTTTAAATTATCCTCCTCTTTGGGTTTTACATTGGAGGGTTTATCTTATTCTTTCTTTCCAAACCTAGGAGGCCTCATATCTTCTCTTCTACCCAATTTCCCTGATACTCTTTTGTTAATCTCAATGTTAATAGAAAATTTGTAAGATTCCCTAATAGTTATAGGATTTTTATCCCTTAGAAGATAGCCCATCTTAGCATAAAAATTATTTAAATAGGTTGCAAGACATACCTTCTCATCCAGCCTCATCACTTGGAAAAGCTTATGCATGGCTTTCTGAAATCTCACATTGAACTCAAGGACTTCTTCATTCTGGTTCTTCTTGATGTTGTTGAATTAATTCAACGTGAAACCTTCATTTTTTTTGTCACCATAATGATCCTTGAAATAATTAATACATTCATCCCAAGAACCTACATAGTCATGTGGGAGTCCTCTAAACCAATATCTAGCATCTCTAGTTAGTGATTGATCAAACGGTTTCATAATAACATCTTCATGTTCAATTTCATAATCATCTATCATGTCAATAAATTTCTTTAAGTACTCTTCACATGTGATTACATTATTGGAAAAACATTTAGGAAGCTTTTCCCTAATTTCTTTTGGAATTACATTTGGATAACCAGGAATACCGATAAAGCATTGTCTATACCTTTCCACATGAGCTGGTCTTCTTTGGAATGATCCATCATTCTAGGAAGTAGATGGTTTATTGTTTGATGTATTAGCAATGCTAGCACCACCTAGTGGCGGAAAAATGGTTGTCTTCTTAGCAGACTTTCCAGCACTTCCACCAAGTGCTAAGGTATCTAAACAACCACATTAGAAGGCCCTGAGGACTGCCTAAGAAAATCAATTTTGTTTTTCATCTCCAGAGTAGTAGCCTCCAATTCTACCTTCTCTAGTTCTTTGGCTAAGATTTATTTTTCTCTTTTAGCCCTTTCAAGATCAGTATCCAATTTGGACAACTGATCCATTGGAACCTTGTCATTTATGGGTTTATTTATCAAAATCCATGTTTCCACCTGCTTACCTTTATCCTTGGGTTTTCTAATTTCAACAACTTGACAGATGATAGGCTCTGCATCATTTTTCTTGGGTGCTGCAACAAAATTTATTGCCTCCAAAGTTATAAATTGCCTTCTCAACTGATCTGACCTAGTTTGAACTTGTCTTAGCTCATCTTCCTTTTCTTTTTCTCTTTATTTTCTTATGGCAATTTTCTTGTCAATTGTTCTCTCCAAATTATAGACTTCTTCAAAGATATCCTCAAAATTTGGGAGAGTAGTTTCAGATTCTAAAGTTTCAACAAGAAACCTATCTTGATTATCTCTTGGGGAATGAGGGCTTTCATAGGGTGAAGATATTTGGGAAGGAGGTGCAATCCTATCCTCTCCACCGATGCATTTACTTCTTGACCTCCTAATTTATCCCTGAGACTCATTATTTATCACCTTTTTAGTATGATGTGATTCATCTTCTCCTTTGGAATGAGGAGAATAATAATCATCATACACACCCAATCCTAAGCCCACATCCTCTTCATTTTGAAAAGCATTTCCTTCCTAGCTAGGGTGGATTTGTTCATTTTCTTTGGTATTTCTCTTTTGTCTCCAAGTTTGAGATATATTTTTATCAACTTTTTCTTTTCTAGGCTGACCAGCCCTAGGTACTTGGAAGCTCACCTTCCAATTTGTCTTTGGGATGCTCTCTCATCCAAGCTCTAGTATTCCTAAAATGTCATGCCCAAAAATTTACCAACAAAACATGCAACAATTTTTATTTTTTTTAAGGCTCAAATAAGATGTCAGGGAGTGATGATCATAGGTTAAGGATAAGTTGACTATAGTAAGTTGGCCACAACCTAGGATTAAGTTTCAAAGCGTTAATATCTGAGAGTATCAATGTACCACTGTGGGTCTGGCAGGTTAAAGTTCATAACTATTGTTGTAAAAATATCAATTTTGGATAGCGGAACCCTAGTGTACACAATTCCATTTTAGAACTTCCATTTAGGATGAATTCAAGATACCTAGGTCATAACTTTCGAATAAGCTTCAACCAACTTAATTGATAATTTATCCTACGATAATGGTTCATGAGTTAACTACATTAGCAACCAAATTTCAATTGTAACCTGGCAATAAACCTAATAGTGTTGACTAGGAAAAAATGTTATCCCAACATTAGAAATATAATAGTTACACTACTATTACTAATTCATACTAATAACCTACTAATACATTAAGTTAATCAACATGGATTGAATCATTAGATCCTAATCCTATTAACCAATAGCAAGTTAACAACTTAACTTAAACCAAATAATCTACTATTAATGCTCTTATGCTAATCAATTAGAAATTGACTAAAATGAACTATCAAAATAAAAAATTTACTATTTAAATAAGCCCCTAACTAACTATTAGATCTTATTTAAACTAAATAGCATTTGAATAAAATAACTATTAATTTAACAAGTTGATTTAATACTAGTTAATTCTAAACACATTATCCATATAAACTAATGATTAATAATTAATTTTATTAACAATGAACTATAATCCCAAAATAAAATTAATAACAAGTAAGTAAAATTAGCAACTAATATTAACAAGTCAAATGAAATGAACAATTAGATTAGCTAGTTGATTTAAAATCTAAACATATTAGCAATAATCCATTAAATAATAACTAATTATATTAATGGATGGAATATCTTAACCACAATAAAATAATAATTAAAACCACAAGTCAAAAACAAAATAAAGTAACCTATCCTACTCATCTCCTAATCTAACCTACTAATCCTAGTTTACTAATCTAACTAACCCTACTAATCTATCACATCACCCCCCTATTCCCAAGGCCCACCAACTTGCCAAACTTGCCCAAGGTCAAAACTTTCACATTGATTCCCATGTCAGACTCCCTATTTCAGCAAGTAGGCATGGGGGAAAGGAATAAGGAAATATGGCGTAGGTTATGAGTGTGGGGAAAGGTAAGTCAAATGCATGGTGATAAGACAAGGTGGTCCCCACTTTGCAAGAAAGTTTTCTTAATATAATTTAATACAAACTCTCTTTCCTAAGATCCTATGCCAGGTATAAAGGTAAGGGAATACTTTTAAAACAAGCTATGCTATTAAATCATTTTGTCAAGTCATGGCTTATAGTTAATTTATTGATTTAGGAGCTAGTTACTATTAGGGGGTTAAGTTAGGGGTTAGTATACTAACCCTTATTAGGAAGGAATCTTGGGAGGGGAATATTCTCTATGGTAAAAAGAATTATTTCCCTTCCCATACATTTTCCAGAGAGCATTTTTCTCTCTAAAATCTGGAAAATGACATTTCTTTTTATTGCTTTGCCCATACTTTGATTTGTTGATTTATTTACTTTGTGATTTTTGTCAAATTTTTAAGTGATGATTTATTGACATACATACACAACTAAAATGAATTTACTTACAAAATTTGAAGACTCATTTTGTGACTATAACATAGATTTAACCTCATGATTCAAGATCTAAAACTCCTAATTTTTGAATCTTACTATCACTTTCAACATAAAACTTATTACTCATGTAATGCCTATTAGAAAATTTCTAATGGATTAATACTACTAAGAGTTCATATTCTATTCTTTCATGCATTTAAATACTAAAGAGGAATTACATCCACAATTTGAGAAGACTATTATACAACATCAAGGAATAATTCCAACATGTTTTCTATTCTTTTCAATAACTTCCAATTCACATTTTTACAACAAGAAAATACAAATTGGTAGCATTACTCAATGAGAGTTTAAAGGAGGATAACAAAATTTCTCTCCATTACATTTCACATACAACTTCACAATGACCAATTGAAGTGAAAAGAACATTACAACATTCAACAAGAGATCAATCTCATTACAAAAGGACCAACAATACAACATTATAAGTTGCTTTCACACAACCACTCTAAAATAGAGGATTCTCCCAAGCTTTTTCCACAAACATCTTGACTTCAAACCTAAAATAAAAGAGTAGAACCATGGGAAGCTCACCTCCCAACCTAGGTCTCTATGAGACCACCCCCAAGCTAGGAGAATCGATAGCCAACAGGTGACATTCACACATTCACATAACATGTATACACCAACAAAGAACACCCTCCCAAGGCTTGCACAAATGGATTCACAATGAACCCATAACAAGGGGTGAAGGTGGAGTTCCATGTAGGAGAATGCCAAAATAATACATACAATAACCATGCCTCTTCAAGGCTAAAACCCACATATAATCTTCTACATATATTTCTCCTTATCTCTCCCAAAACAAGATCAATAATCTTCATTGGCATGCAAGGGCCCATACACCTTGCATCTTTTCCCTCTTCTCTCCATGAGAAGAGACTCTACACTTCCATGGAATCCAACTAACCCCTTCCCCCATACATGGCCACTTCTTCCATATCCAAGAGTGAGTAATGCCATTACACCCTTCACAAAACTCCCATAATCAAAACAAAGATAAAACCATAAGGAAGAATTCAAACCCAAAATCCCATTCCTTGCATAGCAACACAAATACATATCACATATGCAAGAGAATGAAAAACATACAAATCTACTTGCAACAAAAAAACAAAAAATAAAGAACCTTCATGGCAATGGAGACCAACCTTCACAATGTGTTATGGTAAAATGAATTTTGAGAAGAGCCCAATCCCCTTTTTTTCTTTCTCCAATCCAAAACCCTAATGTCTCTAAAAGTAGAGAGTGGGTGAACACCCACTAACTCTACAAAGGGCCTCTAAAAAGACCTCCAACTCCTACCCACCCACCAACATTCAATTCAGAATTGACCCTTAAGTCCTTTGGCTTTTCTTTGTCCCCTATCATAAATGCAAGATTGGAAAGGAGTGTGGGTTTGGGTAAAAGGTCAAGACTTACTCCATTTCCGTAGCATGTGGAAAATGGGTCATAAAAAGGATCACCAAGGCCACTAGGGGGTTCTAGAAGTGTTAGAAATGTTCCTAACCCATACCCCTATCACTAAGGTACTTGGATTTTCCTAAAATTGACCCTTAGGACCTCTTTTTGGTCTCTAGAAGTGGCTAGAAAATAATCAAATTTAAATAATCAAATTGGTGGAACTTGCAAGTATCTCCAAATAAAGGGTTTAATTAGGTTCCTAATAAGTCAGTTAGGCTTAGGGTTGCATTGCCAACCTTAGTAGACATGTCATTACATAAACAAATAACAAGTGTCAAGTGACACATAATACAACATTGACATGTCACTAATTACATAATGAAAACACCTAATACATACATGCAATTTTACGGTTACGAATTAAATCACTTAACAACAAGGTTCGAATCTCTTCATTAGATTCAACCTTGGCTTTATAGTTTGCACATATGGTTGGTTACTGATTCTCCAACTGATTCCAGGGTTCTCTTTCCTACACACTAAACTCGAGCATCAGTAGTCCAACATAATTAAATCGCATGCAATATACATATTCAATTCATACTTAGCAACATTAATCAATATGAAGAATATAATTCCTAATTACAATTTTCATTCAAAAATGTTTAAACATAGTAATTCCATAATCATCATGACATAACATCCATGAAATAATCAAGTCTAATCATGATCCAATCTTCTCATCAATTCACATATCTAAACATGTATAATCAAAATCAACCACATGTTCTAGGTCCTAGTCCACATCAAAATGTAATCAATACAATATAATCATCATCATCAACCATAATATCTCAGGTCTCTATCGGGATAATCAAAAAGTGTATCAATGGATCAAAATATAAAGTATCAAAGTGTGAATGAATCGGTAATGTTATGATGGGTTGGGGTGAGGCCTCACATCCTCCCCCCATTTTGAGAAAGTTTGTATACAAAATATTTTTATTACTCAACATTTTTGTAGATATTTCTTCAAGTCAGCACCCAACACAAGTTGGGAAATACAATACTAGATCTCAGTAATATGGATACTATGACAAGGAATCTATAAAATAAAAGGATAACAAAAAAAACTAAGAAAATCCTGGTAATCTTTCAATGATGAATCAAATCCACATGATGGAAAAGTACTACTTTGTCTTCAATGTTCAATTGACTGGTTTGAACAAATAAGAAGGCCATGAGTCTAGCTCTACTTGGAACCTACTTTATTTAATACAAATTTTTTGTTATTTCCCCAATAGAGTCACCATTTTGTTGGCTCTTCAAAATTGACTTTATACTTATGAAAGAAACCAATACACCTATAGATAGATTGTCAAGAATGGTTAGTTCCAAGTATGGAAAATCTAAGGTGATTGGACCAACTATAGGGACAAGACTGCCCTCTACACTTTTGGCTCTACAAAACCAAGGCAGGTACACCTAATCCAGATCTACATACAACACTTCATAATAATTTTTATATTTTAACAATATATAAATGATAAGAAAATACTAAATGATAACTAGACATTTATTAATCCTCCATTACCATTAAGAAAAAAACTTGTCAATCACAATACGTGAGAGATTTTGAATTATTTATATCAATGTTTAAGAATAAAGCCAAACCCTACTAAACACATATCACTGTAGAATATAGTTATTTCTAGCCAGTGCCTTATCCATTGGGAAATATCTTTAATGCAAAGTAGAACACACAAACCAAATAATGTCAATGATTTAGGACCCCAAAATATTACCACCTTATGACAATATTAATCTATTTAAAACTAGATTCATACTTCTTATAGAAATCCTTGTGTAAACAAAAATGAATCTATGTTCTATCCAAAGCTATTTAATTTGATCTCAGATCAAAGCTAAGGAAAAATAACATACACATAGATAAATTCTATGCAATGAATCAAAAAATTCATAGCTCAAAGAAATAGACATAGAGGAGAAACTTAAATTTGGGAATTTTTATATTTATATATAGTGAATCATGTTTCTTGCATACACCCTACCTCAAAAATATACACCACTACAATAATAGCCAAAATCTATGAAACATTCTATTTTTTGTCATAACACAACCTAATACAATATGTTATACCCTTGATTGAAAACTTGTATGCAAAGTTATCTTAGTTTTCCAGCCCTTCTAAATGATCTTGGGAATCCTTTTATAGAATTACAAATTGCTACAAGCTTAGGATCATTTAGGAAAAGAAAAAAATATGATGATATATCAGAAGTGAAAAAAAGAAGAAGATAAGTAACTAATTTGTTACAACCCTTCAAAAGATATTTCCTAATTGGTCTGTAGGGCCCTTGCAACAAATCCAAAATTACTGTTGCTTTTGACAAGTGGCACCTTTGTCTTCAACTCTACTAATGTCGTGCACACAATATCTTTGGAAACCCCTTAACTACTTTAAGGTGTTGGAGAACTACCACTTTTTGCAACTATAATAGGGTCTTCTTGTTCACTTGAGACCAATGAGAGGTATTTTCCTTTCCATGCTCCAAAAACCTCATCACTAGGCTAGGGAAAGACAACAATATCAGCCTTCTATTTTTCCAACTCATCCCACTTTACTTTCAGCTTCTCAACCTCTTTTCTCAAAAAGCTAAAATGAGACCTAGCACCTTCAATTGAATCTATGGTTTGAATAAACAAAATTGTACTCTCAAGGTTAATAATATTATTTATTCTTATGGATAATTCACTATCCACCTTTCTAATCCATTTCCTCCTATCCTTTAATTTTCCATCCTTTCTAAACATATCAGGAAACATTTCAAAACACACCTTGGAGTACTCCCCTTTCAAGACCATAGCCTTCCTTCCAATGTTGTCTCTCTTTGTTGCAAAGTCTAATAAACCCTTAGCTATCATATGAGTAGACTTGGCTGTGGCATCAACATTCTCCTCATTTTTAGAAAATGAATAAAAGAATTTCAAATTTACCTACCTTACTATCCATATATCTAAAATTGGCTCCAGTGTAGCCTTATTAGCCTCAAAAGAATTAAGAATACGTACCAATTTCTTGTCACTTAAATAAATCAATTTTGGTTCAATACTCTCCACAAACTACAAAATTGTGTCTCTGACTTTCTCTTCATAGTTATTTATTGTTTTCAATTTCCCTCTTCTAAATTCCTCCATCTTCTTTCTCAAGTCATCTCTATCATCTTCCAATCTTTTTATGTCTCCTTCCAATTTCTCTCTTTCCCAATTTAGATCCTCTTCCATTTGAGAGCTAGGAGGTAAAGGGAATAAAGGTAATTCAATGATTAGACTTGAGGATAAGGGCCCAGTAGGAGAAAAGGCAATCACCTTCTGAGAAGGCACCTCAATTTTTTTTTGTCCTGTCATTTGTCTCCTACGATCTGCTATGATCTTATCTTTATCACTTGTCTCTTTCTTCAACTCATGATAATCTTTGAGGACTCTCTCCAATTTAATTGTGAGCTCCTCCTTTTCTTTGGCCTCTTTCTCTACCACCTTTAAGTTGAACTTGGCTGATTCTAGGGCCATGCTAGATGCTTCCACCCCTCAGGTCTCACCAACCCTTCTTATCATCAAGCTGGCAGAGTAATCAGTCTTAGATACTTCATTTTTTCTTTTGCTTTCCTCTCTCTTTAAAGACCAAGTTACTAATGGTGCATGATCTTCATTGAAGACAACCCCTTTGAATACTTTTTTAGCTTCCTCCTTTGTTGCATGCTTTGGCTTGGTCTATTTTATAACAACATTAAAAATTATGGCATCTGCAATATCCCATTCTGGAAGAATGAGAACCTCTGCATTTATAACTAAATATCTTCCTTGCTCTGTGGTGATTTCTTGCAACCTTGTCAACATTTCCTATTTCACCTCAGCCTCAATGACACTTGGATCCTTTTCCAGATGCTCCTCATGTCTTTTCTCACAAGTTTCTTTAAACTTGCTGACGTGTGTCCTCCATAGAAATTGCACAAAGGTTCTAGCCTTAACAAAATTATCATCAGGAAAAAATTCATTGCAAGCCTGCCTAGTCACAGGGTCTAACACTTTGCCTGCAAATTCATCAACAACTAAATCCATCTCCACCCCTTTGGGTTCCTTAGGCACTCCCTCCTAGACTTCCTCATATGTTACACATATTTGCCTAGGCTCCCCATTCTTTGCAACTGCTATGCTACCTCTTGTTGATCAAAAATATTCAAAGGAGATTGGGGGGAGAATAGATATCCTCACTTTGTTGTGGTCTTTCTTCCAATATTTTTCTCTTACGAGAAGGTTGAGACTCAAAATCTAGATCAATTTTCATCATTTCCTATGAGGTAGAAGGCTCTTTTGTATGTAATTTCTCTTCAACTCACATGGCGGATGAAGGCACACTCTCTCTTCTCTGACCCCTCTAATATGTATCACCCTTAGGTACCACCACATTCTATCCTAATTTCTTTTGTACAACATATTCACTTGGAGGCACAAGTCTTACAAATGTTGGCTTGCTTAGGATCAACTTGGCCTTCTTTGGATCTGATTTTATAACCACATCTTTCTTCTAGTCCATGGCCTATATTATGCCTTCAAAATGACTCATTAGAGCCTCAACTTTCTTTTCAAAGGGCATAAAATCCCTTAATGGATCATAGTCCTTTGCAAAACATTGTATAAATTTAGAGTTTTCTTATACACCAACCATTTTTCCTTCCTGACTTCCTGCTCCTGTAAATCAAATACATTTCTGATAATGTCCTCAGGAAAATGAAAAATGTGGTCCATGGCAACACACCTAGTCCTCTTCTTAAACATATCACCATAAAATCCCTCAGGATCAACATATCTTGCAACTGATGTGGCGAGGTGGTAAGGTTCTAAAACCTTGTTCATGTGCATCCATCCTCCCTTTGTAATCACAAATTGATGTGCTATAGTGAAGGTGGGAAAGATAGAACCCTTTTTCTTTCATGTTAGTGCCATATCATGTAGACCACCAATTTGTCTTAGGACCTTTGCTATGCCAACCTTCAAGGGAACTTGATATGGCAGTATAAAAGGGGTGCCTCTAAAACCATATACTCTGAACACAATTGAAATAGGATATAATATGATATCTCCCTAGTTGTGCACTATCTTGATATCACTTTCAAACTGCTTTGGCCTAAAAATTCCAATAATTCTTTTGGAATCCTTGGATTCTCTAGAAATAATAAGGCCCTTAGTCTATATGCAAAGCATTTGTCGAATGTCACAAAATTGGCCTAATTTGTATCCCATGAAAGGTTTAAGTTCCACAATTGGACTAGCATCTCCTCACCATCTATTTGCTTCATCAAATCCATATCCTTTAAAAAATAATCAGAACCCTTGAAAAGGAATATGTGCATCAATAGGGAATACCATCCAAAAGGTCTATCCACCTTGGATTTCTGAATACCAATTAGCCCATTATGAATCAAATCAGCAAGAAATGGGCCAAAGTCAAAAGTCACTACAAGGTATGGATGCAGGATCTAAGCCATCATGAACATGTTATGGATAGGAATATTTGTTTCTAAATCCTCTGCAAACATCTAACATAGTGACCAATACCTACCCTTTTCTTTCAAATTGAAATAATCTAGCTTGATGGGCTCTGGTGTATTTGTTCCTACTATAGTTAACCCTCCAACCCTATCAAAGAATTCCCTCAAAGGCCCACTTCTGAGATAATCCCTTTGTGTCTTATAAACTTCCCTGAGTACATCAAAATCAATTTTCTCTAGGTCATCAGAAGGCTCACTCAACCTAAAAACCTCTCGTATCTCATCAATAGTGACACTAATCAAAGGATTTCCATTTATATCCCTGACTACTCTTGCAACAGGTTCATAATTCTTAGATACCTAGAGTAAGATATCAATATCCATAAAAACATTATGGACTACCAACTTCCCTACATCAAATTGTTAGACATTACTACTAGGAGAAAATGCATGTCTTTTTCCAAACCCTACCCTGAACAATACCAAACCAGAAACACCAATATTCACATCCCTCATCTAATTTCCCTTATCATATAAACCATCAAAAAAATTTAGACAAGGGTTTTTAGGTACAATTTCCTTTAGCTTAAATGAATCATTTGTGGAATGGTCTAATTGTTCAAGAAAATCATCACAGACGGCCCTCTCCTGATAATCAATTTTACCCTTGAACTCTCTTTGTGGTGCCATCTCAAAAGCTTAGGGTTTACACAAGACTAATGTATTTTAAACCAATTCTTTCCTCCTTTAAAACCCTAAAAAATATAAATTTTCAATAGCACAACACTCAGGAATCAATCATTTAAGAAATTAACTTGCTCGTTGAAAATTCACTAGAAAACACAGGAAGCTCTATAAATTTTCTTTGCTCAATCGCTTTGAGATCTTGTATCTTGTGAAGTTCAAAATGAGCACCTTATTGGTATGTGTTTGTGAGAAAATTTACATTAACACCTCTAGAGCATGGTTGCATGTTTTGCAATTACTTCATCATCTTTCACATCTGCAACTCAATGGGTGAAAATTAAAAAAAATCACAGCATATGATGAAGTTTCAAACGGAGGCATCAATTTGATCCATGATGACACATCATGTGGTTCTAAAAAATGGTCAACAAACCACTGACATCCATATCACTTTAGCAATCTGAAAAAAAATCCAATTAGAAAGCACCATCTCAACATTACCTAACACCTAGGCCCTATCATTTATCTTTTAACTGGACTGGACAGGTGTGATCCCATGATGACTCTCTTTCTTACATCTTCTGATTGTGTGAACATGCCCATCATTTGATCAAATAGGTCTTCCCCCACCTTAAATGCCTTGTAGCCTAGGGGATGTGATGTCACTATGGACACTTTTCAATCAAGCGTGATGCCTTGAACATTAAACAACTTGTAACTTTTCATCAAGGCAAAGCACCCACTGTCAGATCAATTTAGCTCTAACACATCTTTAACTCTCCTCAAAATCAGTCGGGTGATCTGACCGGGACACACTGTTGGCAAGTGGTTAGCAGATGTAGACATATGCACATGTAGGCACATGCACATATGTAATATTATCATTTATGGAAACACTTATCACATTCATGATCACATAAATTGGATATCATGAATATGTTTGTATGCAGTTGGTGAAGGAAAATGCCTAAGTCCACATATTGTTCCTATGACCCAGTATGACAGAAAAGCATAGCGAACTTCCTAGGAGCTTCACTAAAGCATGCAATCTTGGATACATGCTTGTAGGACACAAGTGAATACATGTGTAAGGTCACACATGTTAATGTTGAGGTATCAAATAGATATAATCAGTTGATTGGGTGTGATGACAATAAATAGAATATAACTTGTTGGCAATCACTAAGGCCAACTTTGTGAGTGATTGGAAATTTAATTTTGGATGTGTTCTTGGATCTAAGGCCGAATAAGAATGTTAATGAAGCATGCAATTGCACATTAAATAATATGATGTTTAGCTAGAGTAATACCGACTAGCTATTGTAATACACCTCTAACAAGGTATAAGTATATAGACACTTTTGTAAAAGTATGCGATGATGAGAATGATGATATAGATGGATGAAAATTTTGAAGGTATCTAAGGGGAAGAGTAGAGATCAAGAGAAAGGAGAACAAGATGATTTCTTGAAGGAATACTTTGTTAACTCTTTGTATTCAAGACATTAGATTGATTGTAAGTGTTCTTGCACATATTGTACACCCCTAACATGGTTTGAGTGCCTCTAACAGGGCTGGACTCTTAGAAGGGTTGACTCCTTAATTGGAATCACATTGTAAAGGCTCATAACAAGGCCTATCCTTTAACCAGGACCTATCTATTGTAATACTCAACTCCTAACAGGGTCAGAACTACTAACAAGGTTATTGTACTTATAGTGCAGACATTTGTAGGTACCATCCCCACCGGGATTTTTACCTTAACAAGTTTTCCTTGAAAAAAAATATGGTTTTATGAGTTATCCTATGGTTTTTTATGTTTCACAATTATTTATCTTATGATATATCTTTATATATTCTTTGAAGAAGATAAAGAAGTTTAAGAATTTAGTAAAGTATTGTAACACTGATTCACCCCCCCTCTTAGTGTTACCAAATCCTAACAATTGGTATCAGAGAAATTAGGCCCTTGAATAAAAAGCTTAACATATTTGGGGAGATCAAGATGGATTTAGAGAACTTGAAGAAGAATTATGAAATGACATTGGAAGATGTGGACATTACTAATGCAGATAGAGTGGATCTAAAGTACAATCTAAGGAAGGAAGATGACTTTATCAAGAAGTTAAAATAATAACTTGAACATAAGAGAAAATTGATAGATGATCTCATGGAAGCACAAACTAAGGAGATATCAAATCAAGATTAGATTGAGAAAATAAGACATGAAAAGGATTCCTTGAAGGATGAAATAGAGGTCACAAAATTGAACCTGATGAAAGAACTTGATGTTAAAAGAGAAGAAAAAGAAAAGTTGTTTAATGAACTATCAAACACAAGGGATATATTGCAAACTTTGGAGAATGAACTAAGTGCACTAAAAACAAAGTATGACAAGGTAGAAAGATATTGCATCACCATCACTGGTGAACTTGATTAAACCAAAGGTCGGATAGAAAAACTTCATGAGAGCAGAACAAAATTGGATGAACAAATTGACATGCAGAAGCCTATTGGAGACATGATAGGAGTAGGATTTAATGAAAATCCTAATCAGAGGAAAGATAGACTTGTGGTGAATCTTGATTCACTTAAGAAGTCAGATTATAAGGTTGTGATAGTAGAACCTGAGATACCTCCTTATAAGGACAATGACAAGGACTGCAGTCACAAAGATCAATCAAAGAAACCAATTGAAAAAGGTATTCCTAAGTCCAAATTTATTGGTTTTTTCTTTAATTGTTATCTATATGGACACAAGATAAGAGAATGTAGAAAACCTAATATGAGGTCTAGCAGACCCACATATGATCACTTGAATGATTTTATGAAGAAACAAAAGGAGAAAAGTATGAATGAGGCAAATATTGAAGAAGGTGAATCTAGTAAGAATGCAAAGCATAAACAATATGAGGATATGGAAACATGTAAAACAAATGATGTTATGAAAGATAATGTTTCTAATTCTAGTAAGGATGAAGTCAACAAGTCAATAGAAGAAGTAAAGAAACCTTTTACCAGAACTAGAAATTTTATATGTTACAAATGCAATAACTTTGGTCATACTGCCAAGTATTGCAAATTGTAGATTGATTACAGCCAATTGAAACTAAAGAAGAAGGTGACATGCTTAAAATGTAACAATGATGGACATGTTGTGAAGTATTTTAGATTTAGAGGACTAGTAAAGAAGTCCTTCAGACCATTCATAAAATAAAAGGAATTGAATGAAGAAGAAAAAGAGATAGCAAAGTATAAAAAGAAATGGGTCGAGCAAAATGAATCTATTGAATTTGAAGTTAAGAAAGATCAAGAGAAAAGTGAAAGCACTCAGAAGAGTCCTAAGAGTCTTGTGGAATCATTACTAGGGTGAAGTACCTCACCATATTTTTGATGGGAAATGTATGTCTTAGGGGGAGCATGACTGATTAACACCAGTTAGATACAAAGCCCCTATATGGATGATTTAAGTTGTGTGAACTTGAAGGAAGCTTAGTTACTGTTGTATAGGATTATGGACAATATCGCATCTGGTTTGGAGATGTCTATGAGAAGATGTACCAACTTGAGCTACCACTGGTTCCTTGCAGCTTTATGGGTAGTTTTTGGGACTTGTGCCAAATTGTCTATAAGGGTAGTAATGTGGTTGAATTACTTACCATTTACATTGAGATCAAAAATCATTGAAGATCTTGGAGCAGTTGTTGGAGCTTGAAGAGTTTACAGTTGTGTTCGCAAAACCCTCACACGGTCACGTGAGCTAGGTATTTGTGATTAACTCAAGTAATCTTTATCATTTGCAGTAGCAAAGCAATTATCATGGATACTCCTAAGGTTTTTAATGTGCTTGAAAGAAATAGATACAAATTCAATAGTTGTCCCTTCAAATCTACTAAAGAGGATCACGAGGGTGCATTTTCGCATACCCTAGTTGGTGTTCTTCATGTTGAAGACATCAAAGCCTATATACATAACAAGATTGAGTTTATAGGCACCACAAAGATATTTGATGAGATGTTAGGGTTATAAAATACAAATGAAACCCTAAGAGAATAATGTAGAAAGTTTCATGGGCTGCCAATAGTTAAATACATGGAAAGATTTGAGTTTGATGAACTAGATTGGATCAAGATTGTGTTGACAAGGATTCATAATGAATTTATATGGATTAGTGGAACTCCAACCAAGATCACCAAAGAACTATTGCATGAGATCATTGGTTTACCTATGACAAGTAAAGTACCTACTAATGAAAAGAACATTAGGTTTAAAGTGGAGAAACTAACAAAAAGTAAGTGGAACAAGAGAGAAATGATAGTAAATGACATCACACAAGAAGATGTCAAACTTTTAGCAATGATATTAGGTTACAAGTTATAGTACAACATTAAGATAAATAGTGTGTCAACTAGTTTTGTTCACATGGCATATAAAATGGTAGTTGAAGATGAGGAATATGATTTATGCGAGGTCCTAAGGCAAAAACTAATGGAGAATTTGGTAGGGATAAAGAGAAACATAACAACACACTTCAGATTTGGTTCCCTAATAATGTATATATTCTTTCATGTTATGAGAAGATTCCCTAACATGTATCTATGGAGATCAGACAGGTACACTATGAAAATGATAAGCGACAACTACAGAAGAAGAGATGAGCAAAATAGGTATGCTAAAGTTGCATGAATGATGAAACTCCTTTAGAAATAAATGCATGAAAGGGAAAGGATCCCTTGGAGACTAGTGGACAAATATAAAAATGATATATGTTTCATGGTGGAGACTGACAGCACATGCTTTGAGACAGTGGAACCTAGAACTTCATGGACTACTCCTATGGGCTATGAAGTAGACTACACCATTCTAGAACTTCACATTCAGCATGTTCTACAATCACCTAAAGACCCTAATGTTCCAAGATGGGGTACATATGATGAAAAATACACAACAGTTAGGGAAGAATTGGTAAAATGAAGAAGGGAGAAGCAATTTGAATCCCTTGTTAATAAAATAGCACGAAAGCATGGCATATCAAAAGAAGAAATGAAAATTATCAAGGAAAAGGTGGTAGAACTTGGGGATAAATACAATATTCCCCTTCCTCAATCTAACATAGAGGCACCTCAAAAGGTGGAGGTTGAAGAAGAAGAAGAGAAAGAAAAAGATGACACTCCTACACCTACTAGGAGAACATCATAGAGACAGGCAGCAAGAGCTACTACACAAGGCCAAACTCCTCCCAAAGCTAGAACTAAGGCTATGGCTAGTGGGCCAAGAAAGAAAATAAAAATAGTTGAGACTCCTCCATCTTTGCATGGAAAGACAAGCAGAAAAGACCATAGAATAACAGGAAAAAAATAAGGAAGGTCAAATGATGAATACTAAGAAGACTGAGGAACAAAAGAAGAAAGAACAAGAAGATGAAAAAGAACTAAAACTAGAATTATCAAGTTCATGGCCCAAAAGTATGAAGAGGTTGAATAGGAAACTCATGGAAAGTTTGGACAACTACTCTTAGAGGAGCAACCCGATCTTGGTAAATCTAAAAGGACCCCAACCCCATTAATAATCTCTACAAAGCCTACAATTGTAGAAAAGGTTGAAGATCCAAAAGAAAGAAAGATAGTTGACACTGCTATACCTGATTTCTTCATTGACAATGTTGGGATTTCACTTGATACAAAGCTAGATACATCTGATCCATTTTAGATAAGTGAAACCTTAACCAATATTGATAAAATAGAAAATAATCTTGAGCTTCCCAAGATCGCTCAAGAAGAATCAACTGAGAAAATGAACCAAGAGGAGGAATAGGTATTAAAAGAAAGACGTGAAGAAAAAGAAATAGAAAAAGAAAAGGGATCGGAAAAAGAAAAAGAAATAGAAATAGAAAAGGAAGAAGAACAAGAACAAGAAAAAGAAGAGGAACAACCACAAAGACTCCTAATCACTCCTTTTTCTACACCTAGTTTGTTGGCAAGTGGTTCTCAATCACTTCCAACCAACTTAGAGGACATGGATGTCATAAATCTAATGCAGTGGTTAGTACTTGATTTTTTCTAAAGCAAAGGAGAAATCAGAGAAGAAGAATGACAAAAATACAAAGACAATCTAGTGAGAAACACAAGTATCGAGTAAGTTTTTTACTACACCTCCCATACATATTGAAGATCCTATAAGTAGTCTAGACAATGTTCTAAGTATAATAGAACAAAATATTAATACATTAGAAGAAGCAGCAAGAACACAATTAGTAGATGATTTCAAAAGGCTAAGGATGAAAGATACTCTTGATGGGATAAAGAGTGATATTAATACATTGTTTGTCATTGGAAGGAAATCAAATCTTGTCTTAAGGATGGACATAAACTATTTAGACTTTATATGACTTCGCATAAGCATGTGAAGAATATATCATATATTATAGCTCAGGAAGAAGAGGTTTTGGTAAAACTCTCTGAGGATTTTGAAAATAAGAAAATACTGGACATAAATAAGGAAACAAACAGGATCATGGATAAAAACCATACCCTACATCTTTAAAAGGACAAAATTCAGAAAATATTCTTTGAACTAAGAAGCTTTTTGACTCCAAAGGTAAATGTCTTGGAGAGTACTCATGAGGACCTTCAAATTGGCCTCAAAACATTTCAAGAATTAGTACCTATAGATGTAGAAGAAGCAGACAAGGCTGCATATGGTCTTGATGGACTGATTTAGGTTGTAAAAGCAATTAAGGTAGCTTGGGATGCAGATATGCATATTTTGAAAACAAACTATAGAGATGTGTTGCAGACAATTCAGATGTGATTTTGAACACTCTCAATTTTGTTGTTTTGGCACTTACATAAGATATTTTTGGTACCCTTTTCCATTGATGTCAAAGGGGGAGATATAGAAGAAAAAATGTAAGGAGAAAATAATGTAAAATGACAAAACATAAATAAAAGAAAGGTTCTTCTGAAGATCATGTGTTAAATCTATGTGTTGCATTTCTATCAATATTTCCTTTTACAATTTTGTCTTGATGTTGCACTTAGTCATTTTTTCACAAAGTGTTGCCATCAATTCCAAAGGGGGAGATTGTTGGAAAATGGTCAGCACATGCACACATATGTACATGTAGTCACATGCACATATGGAATGTTGTCATTTATGGAAACACTTATCAGATTCATGATCGCACATATTGGATATCATGAATATGTTTGTATGTAGATGGTGAAGGAAAATTCCAAAGTCCATGGATTATTCTTGTAACCCAGTATGACAGAAAAGTGTAGAAAACTTCCCAAGAGCTTCACTAAAGCATGTGATCTTGGATACATGCTTGTAGGACACAAGTGAATATAGGTGTAAAGTCACGCATGTTAATATTAAGGTATCAAAGAGATATGATCATTTGATTGGATGTGATGACAGTAAATAGAGTATAACTTGTTAGCGATCACTAAGGCTGACTTTGTGAGTGATTGGAAAGATAATTTTGGATGCGTTATTGGATCTAAGGCCGAATAAGAATTTTAATGATGTGTGCAATTATGCATTAAATAATATGATGTTTAGATAGTGATGAGCCTATAATTTGTCATGTTTATTTCATTTTTTATAACACTTTACATAATATTTATAATACTTTTCCAAGTGATTTCCATACATTACCTTGATTTATGAAGCATTAACTATGTTTAATGATTTATTGATTAGCATTTGCATGTCTAGCTAGTTAATGCTAAATTATGATGACTTATTATGATAAATGGTTATTATTAAATAATAAATGTTTTTAGATGATTAACATGTTGTTTGTGAGATACTTGAGTCATTCATGCAGCTGGAAAGAAGGAGAAGCAAGTTGACACTTGTCAATATTCAGCAGTTGTAGGAAATGTAGAAAAAGTCAAAAAGCAGTTTTAGTCAAATGGGCATATCTCACTCAATTATGAATGAAATTAGGGTTTTCTTAATGATTTGGAAAGATGAAAAAGAGGAGAAATTTTTTTTAAAAATGGTTTGATCCAATTCACAATAGTTAATGAGAAGAACTTATCTTAAGTTGACTGATTAAAAATAGCCAAATTTGAAGGCAGCCAAAACCCAGTCTTGGTAAAATGATCATATCTTCCACGTTTCTTAATGAAATCCAGATTTTCAAAATGATATGGAAAGATAAGAAGGAGGAGCATAATCTGGTAAAATTTTTTGAGATAACTCACAATAATAAGTGAGAACCATCTGTTTGAATCTGGTTGCAAGAAAAGTGGAACAACAAATCAGTAGACTTAGTCAAACTTCTTCTATTTATTATGATTTGAGTTAAAAATTCAAAGGAGGTTGGATATGATTTGTATTGTATTTATGAACACAAAAAAATATCCAACAAATCATCTTTTTCATAAAAGAGTGCAAACAAACTATTTTCCCAATTAGTCAAGAAGACAAGTTGTAATAGGACTCTTCTTCTTAGTCATTGTTTTAGAATAAGTCTCTTCCTTGTTTAAAGGAATGATGAGACACATGTTAGATGGTTTTTAGGGAGTCAATAAGATTATATTCAAAATTTTCATCAAGAAAAGGAGAGAAAGTGGTAATTTTTCATTAGCTTTAGAGAGTCATCATTTTGTAGAAGTAAATTTGTAACAACAACAATAATTTTAATAGAAATTGTAGATTGCATTTTCATAGAGGAATGTTAGTTGTGTATGATATTCTAAGGACATATAATACAGTTTAAATTATCTAAGAAAGGTCCACTTATGATAGTTTTTACCTTTGACAGTTATAGAAGTATAACACATAGCAAAATGTTGTGTATTACACAGTTTCCTGCAACCATTACTATGCAATTAGATTTATTTCCAGCATTGCTATACTTTTAGTTTTGCAACGATAGAATAACTTAGAGAATCTCATAGTGCATATAATTTGCAAACCTGTTTCAAGTATATGTCCTCAGATTGATAATTTAAATGTGCCTTCATGATGATGAGATAACTACTTAGTATGGATGTCCAATCCCTAAATTATGGTTCTAAAGCCTAGTTATTAAAATAATTATAGGAGTCCAACAACTAGAGTAATGTCGACTAGCTTTTGTAATATACCTCTAACAAGGTATAAGTATACAGACACTTGTGTAAAAGTATGCGATGATAAGAATGATGATATAGATGAATGTGAATTGTGAAGGCATCTAAGGGGAAGAGCATAGATCAAGAGAAAGGAGAATAGAAGGAGTTCTTCAAGGAATACTTTGTTAACTCTTTGTATTCAGGACAACAGATTGATTTTAAGTGTTTTTGCATCTATTATGCACCCCTAATAGAGTTTGATTGCCTCTAACAGGGCTGGAATCTTAGCAGGGTCAACTCCTTAATTGGAATCACATTGTAAAGGCTCCTAATAGGGTCTTTCCTTTAACCAGGACCTACCTATTGTAATACTTGGCTCCTACCAGGGTCAGAACTCCTAATAGGGTTATTATACTTATAGTGCAGACATTTGTGGGTACCATCCCCACTGAGTTTTTTCCTTAATAGGGTTTCCTTGAAAAAAAATATGGTGTTATGATTTCTCATTTATGTTGCATGGTTATTTATCTTATGCTATATCTTTATACATTGTTTGAAGAAGATGAAGAAGTTTAAGAATTCAATAAAGTATTGTAACACTAATTCACCCCCCTCTTAGTGTTACCAAATCCTAACACACGTGACATTAAGGCAGGATGCCTTAATCATTATTTAGTGAGCATCTTTCCATCCAGGTGATGCGCTTACCATTAGATCATCTTTCATCTAACAGGTCTTTATTCCTTGCTTTAGCTCTGACCTGGGTCAACTGACTGCTACGTGTCAACCAGGTGTGATCCCACGATGAGTAATTACTTTGCATCTTTTGTTCACGGGATCACACTAACTGTTATATCAACTTAGATTTGACTAGTCATTATTTCCCTTTTGACCCTTTGAAAATTGATCCCACTATCTCTAAATTGACATGTGTTGACAAGGTGTGATTCCTTAAAGGTTAAAAGAGGATCGATTTAGTTCAAGGCATTACACTTGTCATCAGATCTCCTCGATTTGCATGATGCTTTATCCTTCCCTCTACATTCGGTCAGGTCCCACTAGTTACCAAGTATTTTTTAGGCATGATCCCATGATGAATAATCTTCACACATCTTTTCATCAAGGAAATGCACTCACCGATGGATTAAAGTAGATCTGGTTAGCTTTAACTTATACATGGAGACTTAGAAAATTTATCTTGTGGGAAACCTTAGACTTAGGATAAAATTAAAAGGGATTTGCAGGGTGTTATGACTTAAAAAGGTTGTGACCCCTCCTAATGACTTAAAAAACATGTTTAAATCAAGAACTTAAGTGATTCAAAAAAGGTAATGAAGAAATAGAAAATGGTAGGGTTTTTGGACTAAATAAAACAATTTTTTGAAACCCTTCAACTTGATAAACCCTATTTCTTACAAATAAAGCAATTTTCTTCAGATTTTTTATAATGACAGGAAAATTGACTATCAGAACCCTCATTCTAGTTTTGGTCATATGTATATCTTAACATCAATAGACCACTTTACAAAGTAGGTAGAAGCCATCCCCACCAAGAAGGCCAATTCTCAGGTAGTATGTGATTTTTGGAGAGAATATATCTTGGTAAGTTTCGAAGTACCCCAAAAGATAGTTAGAAATAAAACTACCTATTGCTCATCTAAAGATTTGATTATGTTTTGTTATAATCATAACATTTATTTAGCTCACTATTCTGATTATTTCCCACAAGGCAATGGACAGGCAGAGTCAAGTAATAAAAATTTAGTTGCTATCATGAAGAAATTGGTAGATGATAATGATGAACTACAACTGATTGAATATCTAGATTAACTAAAGGAATAGTGAATAGAGATCACTGAGCTACTTAAGTGATATGTAAGATGATTAAATCAGTTAATATGTTGTCATTGATGTCAACTATTTTTGACAGTACTTATCATGATAGTTACAAACATCCAAATATATGTGGAAAGAAGAAAAGATGAAGAAATGAGATATCTACATAAGGAAAAGATGGATATGATAGATAAGGATAAGGTAAACATTGGGTAACTTATTGATGAGTCTATGGCTTTATATTATTGACTTAAGCATGTTACATTAATCTATTATGAAGAAGAGATTTGAATTGAACAAGTCAATGTGGTCAGTAATTGAAGACTTTTGTATACACCGAGTCAATGTAGTGTATACCGAGTGACAGTAATAACCGAGTTAGTTATCACCGATGCATTTCACTATTAACCGAGTATGGATGAAAACATTACATGTTAAGAACAACCGACTGAAATTGATGAGCTGGATATTGTTATGATTTCGAGGTTAAGGATGAAGTTAGTTATGAGATCCACGACTGACATAATTCAAAGATGATCTAAAGGATGAGATTGAAATGTGTTAAGGACACATCTGCCGAGGAAGGTTTAAGTGGAAAAATGGATGAAGGAGATTATGAGGCAAAATCTGATGGCTAGTATGAAAATGGTTTACTTGTCTATTTAAGAGATATGAGTTTCATTGTTGAAACATACCAGACAAAAGGAGACTTCAAAGATTTTGCGTGAAGATTTTATTCATGCATTCCTGATCAAACTAGTTATAGAAAGAACTGAGCTACAGAAATTATCGAGCGTTAGAGAACTATTTACTGAGTGAAGTAAGTTGAGAAATATTGAGGAAGTGAATTGATTAATGATTGGAGGATTTTATGAGCATAGCATAGATCTAAATATTTACAATTAAGTTGTATTTGAATCAGATCAGTACTGTATCACTTTAACCATTAATTCATAACATCTCTTAACCGAGTGGACTTAATAGTCTTATTGTACTATCCTATGACATTCATTGAATGCAAAGTGTTATCTTGTTGAACCCATAGTGAATGTTGGTCAAAAGTTAACTGTCAGTGATAAATCCTCTAACTAGGTCACACCTAATAGTGTGCATTGTAACCTTTAATAGGGTTGGCTCTTTACCAAGCTCACTTCAGAAGAGTGAATTATTTTGGGTTACTGTTCCCAGATGGTTTTTCCCTTAGCATGGTTTCCATGTTAAATCATTGTGTTATGTGTTATTTATTATGATTGTTTTTCTATCATAATTTACATACTGCATAGTTGATTTAGTCAGTAATCACAATTTGGATAATTACTGGTATTCAGTAAAATGAATAGACATATTGATATTTTATGTTACCGAGCTACATAAATTGTTGAAATTGTTTTGTAAGGTACATCTGGGAGTTTGGGACTATAGGATAATTGATCTAACTGATTCGCCCCCTCTCTCAGTTATTCTAACAGATAACAGTAGGAATTGGCACAAGAAACTATATGAGGCTTTATGGGTGGATAGAATCACTCCCAAAAGAGCAATTGGAATGGCCTCATTTGAGCTCATGTATGGTGTGGGTGTATAGGTTTCCTTTCCATTGGAGTTATATGCTACAAAGTTGCAAGCAGTTGTAGAAGATCATTTTTTTCAAAACTCTTTAGAAAAGAGGGTCATGTACTTTTATAAGTTAGAGGAAGAAAGAGATAAACTGGTGGACCGCATTACTAAACATCAAGAAAAGGTTAAGAAGATCTTAGATATGAAAGAAAGGCCACAAATGTTTTTGAAAGGTGATGTAGTACTTTTGTGGGACAAGAGAAAGGATTCAAAAGGAACTCATGGTAAATTTTAATCTTTGTGTAAGGGACCTTTAAAAATATAGGAGGAGCTATGACTGAATGCTTTTCACCTGGCATACCCATATGGAATAGTCTTACCATTTTCTTACAATGTGAAAGATTTAAAGTTATACAAGTTCTAGTTTTTCTCGAGTTTTGTTGTGTACTTATTAGTTTATTCATTCCTTTTTGTTTTTGTTTTGGTTTCTCTTTTTCATTCCTTGTTAGCTTTTGTGTAACTGGAGATCACGAGTTCTCTCTACTTTGCAAAAGTGTAGTCCCTAATCAAAGCCGGTGTTAGTTCCTATTTGAGAGTCGCCATATTTTAAATTTTTGAAAAGTCCTTTTAGTCGGCGCCACATCTCCAAGATCATTTTTGAAGTCCACGTTTTCCTTAGTTATATCTTTGCCTGTCTTTTCTTTTCATCCTCAAAGTCAGTTGTGTCTAAAAGGTTAAAATGTTTTAGTATTTCTGAAAAGTCAAGTTTCTCTTTATACTTCTTCTTTGAACCAATTTGAACCACTTTGAACTTTGTTCAAAGAATTTCAAAGTAGTTCAAAGAAGCCATGCAACTGGCAAGTTATTTTTAAAGGCAAATAAATAAAAAAATAAAGCATCTTGAACTCAATCAAACCATGTTGAACTTAGTTCAAGAGGGTTCAAAAGAGTTTGAATTTGTTCACAGTGTTTCTCCATGGTTTCAAGGATTCTCGGTGGTTAGTGATGTTTTCCCGATATTAAAAAATGTAAGTTTACAACTTGGGCACATGTTAGAAAGACTTGAACCTGAATGAATAGCCATGAAACATATTGAACAAAGTTCATTTTGGTTCAACAAAGAGAAAAGTGGTTCTTTGAGCATCATGGAAAAGTGGTTGTATGATAGTCTCTAAATTGCAGATATCAAGGAAGATTTGTAATGAATGAGGTCACATGGGGTGATGAGTTGGCAAGATTAAGGTAATGTAGATTTTGTATGGTCTTCAGAATTTTTGTAATGGGCATTAATGAGTTGCGGTGTGGGAGTGTCAAATCAACATCTTTTCTCCATGTGCATGTGATTTTTCAATTAAGGCTTGAGATTTATATGCCTTGTTATTTAAGGGGAGTTTTAATATAATAGTTACAAATAGAAGTATTTTCAAAAGTGAAGCAATAGAGGTAAGATAATTTGATCCCAAGGAGTTTCTTGAGGTTTCTGCATTCGAAAGGTGAGTTTTGGTTTCCCTCCTTGTTGATATTTTCAAGATTTTTTGAAAGATTTAGTAGAATTCAAGTCTGTTTGAGAATTGATTTTAGGACACAATGAAGTCATCTTTCCATTTCTCTGGGAATATTTATAGTTTGGTTTTTCATGGTTCCTTAATAAGTGATACCAATTTGAAAGATGTTGATTTAGAAGAGCTAAAGGGGTAGATGATAGACCAAATAGGAGAGCCTTTTATTTTAGAAATTCTTAGTAGTGGATTGTTAGAGGCCGCTGCATTTCCCTCAGTTATTCTATGCCCTGAGTTGATTCAAGAATGCATAAAGGGTTACAATAGAAGAAAAAAATGCATTAAAAATGAAGATGGTAGTATCCTACTTTTAGTCAATAGGGAATTTATGATTTGTGCCCTTAGAATTCCCGACCAAACTTTCTTTGAATTTTATTTTGCTCAATCAGTTGTGAAATTTAATTAAGACATAGAGAGACACAAAACCTTGATAGCTAAACACTGACTTCTAAAACCCTAGAAAGGATGCTCTTGGTTTCCAAAGTGCCTAAATAAAGATCACATGAAATCCCATGTTCAGAACCTTATGGTTTTTCATAAAGTCAGAGGTTCTTCAAAAGCCTGTTTGTTTGTCGAATGGATTTACTTCTATGTATAGGTTGTTCTAGAAGGTAAAAAAAATTTGGATTGGGGTGAGTTGATTGCAAAGTCAATGAGGGAACAAATTAAAATGTCTCAGCTAACCAGTAGAAAATTCTTCACGTCCTCATATCTCATGTATTGCCTCACATGTAGCAGAGAATTGATGAGAAACCCACATGAACCCTAGGCCGAAGATATTTTCATCTTTGAATACTATCCAATACTATAGAAGAGAAATATATTAAAATATTATAGTCAGGTACATGATGTATTTATGGGTAATTTATATTTATAATTAGTTGGGTTATCCAACAAGAGGATGAAAGAGGGAGCTCAAAAGCTGGTATGAGTGTACGGGAGTTTCTACATACAATTTTCCTGTTTCACTTATATCCGAGTTGGAGGGTTTGGAGATGAGCCCATGTATTCCTTTGATTTATTTATTCTAGTAGAAATATGTAGGAAACTTTCAGTGGTCATGAAGAGATTCCTCCCTAAAGAAAAGTGGGACGATGTTTTCCCTATTAAGCTGGGAAAGTTTTTATGTAAGTCCATGGCGGATGCAATAAGTATAAACAATGACCTATGCAGCTTTAGTTTCAAGTCTTATTCTGAAAGAAAGGGATTTGATAACAAGGGTTTTTATAGGAAAACCTTGGGTTAGAAATCTCATTTTATGCCTATACAATTTCTATAGGACTTCTGGGAATATTTTCTAAACAAAATAGAAGTTACAAATTTAGAGAGCATAGTAGGTTGCAGATATCCCAGATTATATGTCTCTAGTTAAAGATGAATGTAGAAGGGGTAGAAGATGATGTTCCAAATCTTGTTGAACTAGATTATGAGAAACTAACTAAACTAGTAAAGCCTACTAATGATTAGACTAGTGAAGAAGAAGATAACTTGCAATATAGAATGTGAGGCATAATCAAGTTTACTAAAAAATGGTTAAAGAAAATGAGAGGCAAGAAGACATCAAAAACACGGTCAGATAAATCTAAAATGACTCCTCCACCATCCACAATTTTAAATTCTAATGTCTATATTCCCATTGATGATGCAGGTCACAAAGAAAATCAAAGTAAGAAATCCATTCACTACAAGCACAAGGTTGAATCTACATCTTTTTCTCCTGCACCTTGGATAACTCGGCCCAAGACTAGCTCACAGAAGAAAGAGAAAATGGCTAGTGTAGAAGTGAAAACTATGGACCTGGACAAAGATGATGAGAAAAATATTGATCCTCAGATTGAACACAAAGATCAATTAAACATTAGACTTTTTGAGATAGAGGACTCAATCCCAAAAATCATGAATACCCATGTTAAATCACCTAAAAAGAAAGATGTTCGTGATACAATGCCAAATGGATGACAACATCGGTTAACAAAAAACACAGTCTAGTACCAATTTTAGTTCCTACTGAAGACATGGTGAGTAAATATGTAGAGAAGACTCCAAGGGCTAAGAAGATGAAGACTACAACAAGGGTTTTTGGAGATTCTAAGACTAAGAGGTGAGCTGCTAAAGTAGCTGCATATAAACCTAAAGATGAATAACAAGTTCCTACAACCAAAGAGTTTGAAATAACTAAAGTTGATTTGGGATTCATGAACTATGAAGCTGATAATCACCATTTCACAGATCTACTTAGAAGATGCTACTTCATTCATGGAAGGATAGAAAAGACAAGAGAGATTTGAAGCAGACTATTAAGGCTATGGTCAAGTTTATAGATTCAGTTTGTAATTTTAGTTCATTTTTGCTAGCTCAAACCCCACAGACATTTGACCCAACTTCCCCTAAAAGTAAAAAGTTGTTGAAAAAGGTTTAACAAGGAAAAATGTTAATCAATTATATAGATGAATGTATTGATGGAGTCATTAAAGGAGGTATCAAGTTCATCAAAGACTCACGAGTAGTATACCAAGACATAGAAGGCCTCATAAGTGAAATGCAAACTCAGGTGCAAGTATGGGAAAAAAGACGAGTAGAAATGGGTCACTGTAATAACTCAGTTTTTATAAGTCGAAGGGTATGGATTCCCCAAGTTACTCAATGAGAAGTCTTTGAAATTGTTAGATGAACCCCTCCTATTAAATCTAAGGAACATTAGTTGGTGCATTGCATTAATCAGGACAATTGTGTATGAAGTAAAAAGATGGGAAATGGAGGCTAAGGAAATATATGGGACCATAACCAACAACAACAAAGTTATCAGCTCCTTGTTAAAGGGTTTCAAGGCCCCTTCAAAACCTTCTTTTACCGTAATAAAAAACAAAGTTATCAACTCCTACCATGTGCAAAAAATTGGTGGTGAAGAACATGATTTGAATAATGCACTAAAGATATTTGAAAGCTCCATGCAGGCAATCAAGGCAAAGACTGACCCACAAGAAACAAATTTCACTCATGTAGCATAGATAGAATCATTGTTATACCTTTGTGATGACTAACTTCCTAAGCATGCTGACGGAATCATGAAATTGAAGTGGGAGAAGAAAGCGTGTAAGATGTATATCCTCAATATGAAAGTACCCAACTTGTCAGTTGTTAAGGAGTTTGTGCAAGCATATAAAGAGTGGAAGACCACACATAGAGCTACACAAGAAGGTGACTGTGTTGCTGAACAGGAGTTCAATCTGGACATTTGATGTCTTATTTCTTGTTTTAAAAAAAATATGGGGACATGTGTCCTAAAAACATGCTTTTAGTTTTATAATTGTTTAACTAAGAGGTTGGTTTTTTAGGGAGACCTCCTGGTTATTGCAAAAGACTATATATAGCTTAGGCTAATACTATTTAAGGGCTTAAAAAAATTAGGAGATTAGAAGGTTTTTGTTTTGAAAAAGATTAGAGATAGATTTGATATCTGCTATAGTTGAAACTAAATATTTTTATCTATGATGCATTAATATTTTTATAGAATTAATGGAAGTAGTTCAGATATGTGAGTTTAAATTGATTGAATGAATGTTCCTGTGTGAATGTTTGGATTTATCCCATATACCAATCTTTATAGTTTTAGAATGAGTAGAGATTAGTTACTTATCAGTTAATTTCATTTAATTATTGACCTGAGATTGAATCTTTCATCATAGATGACCATGTTTCTCTATGTTTATGCTATAAATTTGTGAATTTATTTCACACTCATCATTTAAGAATGACCAGAGTGGCCTTATGGTCTTGCTAGTTAAAAGTGTCTGCATTTGTTAATTCATTGAATATCGTATAAGGAGTTGTACCTAAGGGAAAATTCAAAGGGAAGTGAGTACAATACACTTACCCAACCATTGTTTATCTGTTTGTTTCCTAGATAGGGTGATAGAGTTCATTTTAAAATAATATAAGGAAAGGAGACAAGTCTGTTAACCAACAAGTAGATAATACTTACATTTTGGTGACTCTCAAGGGATCTTACCTTTCTAAGTAAGAACTTTAGAATCATTGGTTTTGAAGACCAAGATGTTACCCATTGGGAAAAGAATCATAAAAGGTAGCCACTATAGACAAACTTGTCTCAAAACTAGAAGAGACACATGAAAACTATACAAGAATGCACATGGAGGAAAACTAGAAACTATAACATGCATTCCCTTAAGGAGAATGTAGTATGTGCAGAGTACTTCTTGGAAAATGAGAAAACTCCTAGCCTACTATGTACAAAGATTTATATTGAAATAATGTTAAATAAAACCATTGGCTAGCTTATTGAAGTAGATTCCCTTCATAACTAGCTTATGCTATTTAACATGCTTATGTACAACTAGCCAGTAAAGGAAACTTGATAGGCATCCAATATGTTGGAACACCTTCCAAAGATTAAGAAAAAAAATTCTCACCCATGTTTGAATGTTGTCTTCTTGAAATGAATGGGCAAGTTGTTTCTACTCTCCTT
This sequence comes from Chamaecyparis obtusa, assembly GCA_027943335.1. NCBI lineage: Eukaryota > Viridiplantae > Streptophyta > Pinopsida > Cupressales > Cupressaceae > Chamaecyparis > Chamaecyparis obtusa. Next base: position 524,593 of record BSBK01006774.1, on the reverse strand, counting down.
GATGTTTATCTTAATGCTCAAAGGTAAGCATGAATAGGGGCAACTCGTAAATCTGATATAGATGTCTAATAGGACATCCCCTTGATGGATCTACTACTCAAAATTATTCCTAGCCAACAAGGGGATGTCCTATTAGACATGGCATCAGATGTACCATAAAAATTGTTGATCCCCTTTTAGGTTCACACCTAAAGAAGAGTAGTCCAGAAGCTTTATAGGAGTGGGATAGAAATGTGCCCTGCAAAGCAACCTCTCAAGTTTTATAGAAGTTGGCTCTTCTTACTAGTTTTTTTGGGAAAGGGAAGAGAGATATAAAAGAAATGAAGGAAAGAACCATTAACAAGTGTGTCCAATACCAACATCAACACATGTAGACTACTACTAGTATCTCATTGATTCATACATTTGCATTTCCTTCATATTAAAGATCCATTATACAACATTATATTGCATAGGATATACCTCCTTAGTTACATACATAAGAATCATATAACAAATACCAAGTACAATAAGTGAAGAGAGAGAAGGAGAGGAAGAAGATGAATCCCAATGTCAAAACTGATACCGGTGTTGATGTTATACTCTAGCCCCCAATAGTGGTTGGAAATTCCACTCGACCATGTCAAACCAGTAGGCCCACCCCATTGTGCTAGGATATGAACACAAACTCAAACACAACAAACAATAATACACTATAGGAGTAGGTTTACACACAAACCTCTTAAGAGATCTCACATCATTCACATGATCAAGAAAGAAGTTATTGGAAAAAAGGTAATATGGTCATGGACCTTGGATTTGCAAGAAAAATGAAGTATGTTTGATATTAAATACTAGTTAATGTCCCTAGAAATATATACTAGCATTAAGTGAAATACCATGATGTTAGTTAATGATCTTTGTTATTGTTTGATATTTGTAGATGATAACTGATGATGCTCATATGTTAGCTTAGATGGATTCTAATATATTGATCAGATGATGGTTAATGAGATCAATGTTAATTAATATTGTTTAAGGATACATGATGAAGTTAATAAAAGAGTTTATAATTGAAATGCTTAAATGTTGGTCATTAAAAATAATGCATAGCTAATGTGTATGCCAGTAGATTCCATAAGGGTATATGATGATGGTTACTTACATGTTTACAATATACTAATGTTTGATTATTATTATGTTTATATTATTGGTTGTGATTGATCTTGTTTGATGTGTTTGTATGAAGAGGGATGAATTCGTAATCTCTCAGTCATGAGATCTACATAATGTCTCGATCCCCTTCGCTATTTGATTATTATATGCATGCACTTCAGCTATAATAGAATTTCCTACTTGAATTGATTTGAGTCTGTTTACATATTGTTATAACCTTTTTGAAGATTAAATGTGCATGTGAACAATGAAATAGAAATGAATGCAAAATAAGGCATATTGGATAATAGAAATTCAATATGAAATTGTTGAATATGATGTTTAACAATGTATTTAGCTTGTGTAAGTAAAGAGATGGTTGAGTAGATGATTTACCCAGGTCTTCTTGATTGATGGAGAAAAACTTGATATATTTATTATGAGGAATTGAGTTGAGTGTTAGAATAACTAAGGGGGGGTGAATCAGTTAGATCAATTATCCTATAGTCCCAAACAATTAGATGTACCTTACAAAACAATTTCAATAATTTATGTAGCTCGGTAACATAAAATATAAATATGTCTGTCCACTTTACCGATTACCAGTAATTATCCAAATTGTGATTATTGACTAAATCAACTATGCAGTATGTAAAGTATGATAGAAAAACAATCATAACAAATAACGCATAACAAAATAATTTAATGTGGAAACCCTGCTAAGGGAAAAACCACCTGGGACTGGTAACCCAAAATAATTGACTCTTCTGAAGTGAGCTCGGTAAAGAGCCAACCCTGTTAAAGGTTACAATGCACACTATTAGGTGTGACCTGGTTAGAGGATTTATCACTAATAGTTAAATTTTGACCAACATTCACTATGGGGTCAACAAGAGTACACTTTACATTTAATGAATGTCATAGGATAGTATAATAAGACTGTTAAGTCCACTCAGTTAAGAGATTTTTTGAATCAATGGTTAAATTGATACAGTACTAATCTGATTCAAATACAACTCAATTGCAAATATTCAGATCTATGCTAAGCTCATAAAATCCTTTGATCATTAATCAATTCACTTCCTCAATATTTATAATCTTACTTTCACTTGGTAAATAGTTCTCTAATGCTCGGTAATGTCTTCATCTCTATTCTTTCAATAACCAGTTTGATCAGGAATGCATGAATAAAATCTTCACATGAAATCTCTACAGTCTCCTTTTGTCCGGCATGTTTCAATAATGAAACTCATATCTCTTATATAAACAAGTAAACCATTTTCATATCAGCCATTAGATTTTGCCTCTTAATCTCCTTCATCCATTTTTCCGCTTAAACCTTCCTCGATAGATGTGTCATTAACATGTTTCAATATTATTCTTTAGATCATCTCTGAATTTTGTTAGTCATGGATCTCATAACTAACTTCATCCTTAACCTCAAAATCATAACAATTTCAAGCTCATCAAATTCATTCAGTTGTTCTTAGCATTTAATGTTTTCATCCATACTCAGTTAAAATATAAATGCATTAGTGATAACTAGCTTGATTATTACTATCACTCGGTATACACTGCACTGGCTCGGTGTATACATAAATCTTCAATTACCGACCACATTGTCTTGTTCAAATTCAAATCTCTTCTTCATAATAGATTAATATAACATGCTCAAGTCAACAATATAAATCCATAGACTCATCAATAAGTTACTCAATGATTACCTTATTCTTATCTGTCATATTCATCTTTTCCTCATGTAGATATCTCAGTTCTTCATCTTTTCTTCCTTCAACAGATATTCAGATGTTTGTAACTATCATGATAAGTACTATCAAAACTAGTTGACATCAATGACAACATATTAACTAATTTAATCATCTTACATATCTCTCCAGTGGCTCGGTGATCTCTAATCATTGTTTCTTCAGCTCATCCAGATATTCAATCAGTTGTAGTTCATCAATCTCTCCCTTTAGCATTAATGGCAACACAAGCAATGTGAAAATATGTCATACACATACCAAACATGTATTCTACAACTATGTAAGTAAATGTTGTAGCTCGGTAAGCTCTCCCTAGCTTGATATTTAATATGTTTAATCACTACAAAACAAAACAACATCCCATGCAGACTCTCATTGTAGATTTGATCTTTTTCATTTCTCAGATTGTTGTTCTTAGCAACATATATTCCAATATTCAAATCTCTCTCCCTTTTGCAATCTCTCTTTGTGATTGTGTTCTCACTAACTAATTTTTCATATGTAGTCTCTCTCCCTTTGACAACAATGCCAAAGAAAATATACAAATAGCTCCTCAACAACCAAGTAATTCTTTGTTGTTCGGTTCAAATTAAGTACATTCAGTATACTGATAAAAAAATTTATGTTCCAATCTCTACAATATTTCACAACCTTAGAAAAACTAAAGTGTGAGCTATGTGCATTAACATGAATGATCTTCTGATAAAGTGTACATTGATGCAACCTCCTGAGCACCTCAGTGACCAATAGATAGGGGATGAACCCCAAGTCTAGTCCTCAAATATTCAAATGTATCCTTCGGTAAGGGTTTGGTAAAGATATCAACAAGTTGTTCTTTAGATGTTACAAATTCCAGTTTCACCTACTTCTCTTGAAATTTTTCCCTTAAGTAGTGATACTTAATAGATATATGCTTTATTTTTTAATGCATCACAAGATTTTTGGAAATATTTATTGCACTAGCATTGTCACAATATATGATCACTGGGTCAGTGATTACCTCATTCATTCCTTCCAACACTTGTTTAATCCAAGCAATATTTGAACAATTTGCAGCAGTAGCAACATACTCTACTTCAGTAGTAGACTGAGAAATGCATGCTTGTTTCTTTCTTATCCAAGTCACAAGCCTTTCCCCTAAAAAGAATGCTCCACCAGTTGTGCTCTCCCGGTCATCTATGTTTCTAGCCCAATCTACATCTGTGTATACTCGGAGTTCAAATTTTCCTTCCATTGTGTACCATAAACCATAGTCTTTTGTCTTCTTCAAGTATCTCAAATTTCTTTTAACTACAACCATATGTGAATCTTTAGGATTGGCATAAAATATTGCCACAATCCTAACTGCATGTGCAATATCAGGCCTACTATGTACTACATACATCAGTTTACCAATCATAGATCGGTACAGAGTTTGATTTACTTATGTAGATTCATCATCCTTTGTCAATTTACATCCAGTTACCATCGGTGTTCCTACCAATTTTGCATCTTCCATGCCAAAAGTTTTTAACACTTCTTTAATGTATTTTGATTGAGTGATGAAAATCCCATCATTCTATTATATAATCTACAAACCTAGAAATAATTTAATCTCTCCAAACATAGACATCTCAAATTCCTTTCTCATTTCATCAGCAAAAGATTTGCAAATTAGATCTTGTCCACCAAAGATTATATCATCAACAAATATTTTAGCAATCAAAATATTATCATCAAATTCTCCTTTCATATACAAACTACTATTTTCACTAGTTCTTATAAAGCAACTGATAAGATAAGCATGTAGTCTTTCATACTATGCCCTCGGTGCTTGCTTCAATCCATACAAAGCTTTGTACAGTCTACATACCATGTTCTTTTGATTCAGATCAACAAAACCTTCCGATTGTTCTATGTAGACCTCCTCCTCAAGAATTCCATCCAGAAAAGCTAATTTCACATCCATTTGATATACTTTAATCCCTTATGTGTAGCATATGCAAGTAGTATACAGACTCCTTCAAGTCTAGCAACAGGTGCAAAGATTTCTCCATAATCAATACCTTCTTTTTGTGCATATCCCTTGCAAACAAGTCTTGCCTTATTCCTAGTGACCTCACTATTTTCATTTAACTTATTTCTAAAAATCCAATTAGTACCAATAACATTTTTATCTTTCGGTCTAGGTACTAATGTCCATGTCTTATTCTTCTCAATCTATTCAATTTCCTCATTCATAGCATTGATCCATTCCTCATTTTTAAGTGCATCCATAACATTCTTAGGTTCAAACTCACAAACTAAGCATGTGTTATGTCTTAACTTACTTTGGGTCATCATGCCAGCTTGCTTATCTCCAATGGTTTGATTCTCTGGATGGTGTCTTCTAACAAATCTTGCTAGCACTTGTTCTCTTCTTTGCTCATCATTCGGTTCAGGTTCATTTTCCTGTTCAGTAGCTTCTTCCTAATTCTTGGTTTTCATTTGTTGATTCTCAATAGCATTTTCCTGATTCTCGATAGACTCAGCCTATGGCCTCGGTAGATAAGCTAGATCTTCAACATAAGTAAACCTACCATAGTCTTTTGGTTCCTTCATGCTTTCTTCATCATTCTTTTCAGCAAACTCATCAACTCTTACATTAGCACTTTCTATCATTTTATTAGTAACCTTGTTCAAACATTTATAAGCTTTAATCTTAGTAGAATATCCCAAAGATATTCCTTCATCACCTTTAGAGTCAAATTTACCATTCCTATCATCTTTCAAAATATAACACTTACTACCAAAGATTTTGAAATAACTTACACTCGGTGTATATCCAAACCATAACTCGTAAGGTGTCATGTTTGTGTCTTTCTTCAGTTGAACTCAGTTTAGGGTGTGTACTGCAGTGCTAACTGCCTCTCTCTAGTACATTTGTGCAACATTTTTCTCAATCATCAATGTTCTAGCACAATCAGCAATAGATCGGTTCCTCCTTTCAGCAATTCCATTCTGCTGCGGTTTCCTAGGTGCAGAAACCTGTCTTTTGATTCCATGCTCATTACAAAAATTAGTGAATTCATCAAAAAAAAAACTCACCTCCTCTATCAGACCTTAAGCATTTCAATTCTTTTCCAATTTCTTTTTCAACTTTAGCCTTATACCATTTAAACAATTTGAATGCCTCAGATTTTTCTTTGAAGAACATTACTATCATCAGCCTAGAATAGTCATCAACAAATAAAATAAAATATTTATCACCATAGTAGCTTTGAGTTCTCATAGGACCACATAATTTGGTGTGTACCAACTCCAAAATACCTTTAGATGAATAGTCCTTACTTTTAAAACTTGATTTGATCATCTTTCCTTTCCGACATTGATAGCACATAACATGATCAAGTTTGGTTAGACTCGAAAATACTCTAACTTTTCTCTTTCTACTAATCTTAATCATGTTATCAAAGTTTACATGACATAGCCTCTTATGCCATAACCATGCATCTCCATTCTTCACCATTAAACAAGAAGTTTCAACATTGTCAAGATAGAATAAATTACCTTTTGATTGTGCTCCAGTACCAACAAGCTTTCCATTTTCATCATAGATTTTCACCTTCTTTCTTTCAAATGCAACTCGGTGACCTAAGTTATTCAGCTGTGCTACACTCAACAAATTGTAGTTAAGTCCTTTTACCCAGTATGCATTATCACATCTAATTTTATCATTCAATAAAATAGGCCCTTTTCCTTTCACCATACAAGGTGTGTCATTTCCCATTTTCACTGATCCTCCATTATAATGCTCAAGATGATAAAAATTATCTTCATCACCAGTCATGTGATGTTTACAACCACTATCAATGATCCAAGTATCATTCTTACTAACTTTAGAAATAAGGGTTGTTTCTACATACCTTTCCTCCTCTTCTGAATCATCTTTCATTGCAACAAATACCACTTCAATTTCATCATTAGTGTTGGTGTCGATGTCATCTTCTCCAACAAGTTAACATGCCTTCTTTCCTTTATCTTTGTAATCTTGGCTTTCTCTATTGTAGTGTCGATTTCCTCTGTTATTCCTTCTACCAAACTTTCCATCACCAGATCGGTTGTTATCTTCCTCTTTCCTATTAGGACATCTAGCAACAATATGGCCAACCTCTTTACAGTTAAAATAAGCTAAAGGTAACTTTCCCTTATACCTTCCTTTACCTTTTTTTAGTCTTCAGGCCATAAGTGCTTCAAGCTCATCAAACTCATCTTCAGTGTTATTGTCACCTTCATTCTTTATATTATGCTTACTGCTAGATTTACTAATCTTAAGAGATGACATAAAATCAAACCCAACACTCGATACAACACTATTGTCAAAATTTTTCAGCTCAAAAGTTGTTAACTTTCTAATCAGACTATCAAGAGTAAGAGTGCTATTAGGTATAGGACTCAGTTCATGAATAGAAGATATTTTGATTGCATAGATAGGAAACAAAGTTCTTAGTATCTTACTTACCACAGTATCTTCATAAATAATACCTCATGCTCCTTGGATAGCATTGACTACCTCTTTGATTCATTTTGAGTATTGTGTGATGTTCTCTCCTTTCATCTTCATGTCATCAAATCCACCTCTCAAGATTTCATCTCTGGCTCTCATCACATTCACATCACCATCATGAACTAGATCAAGTTTATCCCACATTTGCTTCACTATAGTGCAATCCTTGACATCCTCAAATTCAACATCAGATAGAGCAACAAAAATCTCTATCATAGTAATATTGTGTTCATGTCGATCTCTCAACTGATCAATAGTCAAAGGTCCAACATTCGGTTGTATGTAGCCATTTTCAAGTAAAGTTATAGTAGATTCTCCGATTCCAGATATGTGAAGCCTTATTTGGCTTTTCCATGTGGTAAAGTTATCTTTGTTCAGCTTTGACACTTTCCTCTTATACATCTTGTGATCTTTCTACTCAAGTCCTTAAAACTTTCTTCCAAGCAAACAATACTACTCTAATACCAATTGTTAGAATAACTGAGAGGGGGGTGAATCAATTAGATCAGTTATCCTATAGTCCCAAACAATTATATGTACCTTACAAAACAATTTCAACAATTTATACAGCTTGGTAACATAAAATATCAATCTGTCTGTCCACTTTACCAATTACTAGTAATTATTGAAACTGTGATTACCGACAAAATCAACTATGCATTATGTAAAGTATGATAGAAAAATAATCATAACAAATAACATATAACACAATGATTTAACATGGAAACCCTGCTAAGGGAAAAACCACCTAGGACCGATAACCCAAAATAATTCACTCTTCTGAAGTGAGCTTGGTAAAGAGCCAACCCTGTTAAAGGTTACAATGCACACTGTTAGGTGTGACCTGGTTAGAGGATTTATCACTAATAGTTAACTTTTGACCAACATTCACTATGGGGTCAACAAGATAACACTTTACATTCAATGAATGTCATAGGATAGTACAATAAGACTGTTAAGTCCACTTGGTTAAGAGATTTTTTGAATCAATGGTTAAACTGATACAATAATGATCTAATTCAAATACAACTCAATTGCAAATATTCAGATCTATGCTAAGCTTGTAAAATCCTTTGATGATTAATCAATTCATTTCCTCAATATTTCTAAACTTACTTTCACTCGGTAAATAGTTCTTTGACACTTGGTAATGTCTTCAGCTCAATTCTTTCAACAACCAGTTTGATCAAGACTGCATGAATACAATCTTCACACAAAAGCTCTGCAGTCTCCTTTTGTCTAGCATGTTTCAATAATGAAACTCATATCTCTTATATAGACAAGTAAACCATTTTCATATCAGCCATTAGATTTTGCCTCTTAATCTCCTTCATCCATTTTTCCGCTTAAACCCTCCTCGGAAGATGTGTCATTAACATGTTTCAATCTTATCCTTTAGATCATCTCTAAATTTTGTCAATCGTGGATCTCATAACTAACTTCATCTTAAACCTCAAAATCATAACAATTTCTAGCTCATCAAATTCAGTCAGTTTTTCTTAGCATTTAATGTTTTCATCCATACTCGGTTAATATAGAAATGCGTCGGTGATAACTAGCTCGGTTATTACTATCACTCGGTATACACTGCACTGGCTCGGTGTATATAGAAATCTTCAATTACCAACCACATTGACTTGTTCAAATTCAAATATCTTCTTCATAATAGATTAATGTAACATGCTCAAGTCAAAAATATAAAGCCATAGAATCATCAATAAGTTACCCAATGTTTACCTTATTCTTATCTGTCATATTCATCTTTTCCTCATGTAGATATCTTAGTTCTTCATCTTTTCTTCCTTCAACAGATGTTCAAATGTTTGTAACTATCATGATAAGTATTGTCAAAACTAGTTGACATCAATGACAACATATTGACTGATTTAATCATCTTACATATGACTTTAGTAGCTCGGTGATCTCTAATCACTATTTCTTCAGTTCATCCAGATATTCAATCAATTGTAGTTCAGCATTGAGTGTATGTGTGGTTGTTGAGAATAATTGTGATTTCTACCTTGAACTTATTCTCATGGTTGAAATAGTTGATGTGGATGAATTTAGATATGTGATAGATGCCTTCTTGGATGGTTGAAGAAATATTTTCTCATCATCATAATTAAATGTTTTGATACCTTGTTTTATTCTTGAGGCTATTTTGTGTGTCATGTTCATGATGAGCATAATGAGCCTTAGGTGTAGATGATAGGGGTGATTGGGAAGTGACTCCTAATGAGTTTCCAAGTTGAGTAATCACTTGGTTGGATTATTGGGAGATATATGAAACTAGTGTTGATACAAAATGAGAAAGTGGAATAGTTGAGATTATATGTGTGTTCTCATCATGCCTAAGATCTTGTTGAGCTAGGGATGAGATGATACCACCTATGAGAAGTAGGGTATTAATAATGGACTCCTTATCCTTATGAGAGGAGTATCCTTTTTGTGTGACTTGTTGGTGCTACATGATGACACTTTCCTCATTTTTTCCCCTATCACCTAACCTCATTATAGACTAAGTAGCACCCTACATGTATTACATTCTATTGAGTAGATGATGGCTTCTTTCTTGATCATGTTAATAATGTGAGTGCTCTTGAGTGGTGTGTGTGTGTAAGATTACTCCCAAAGTGTATTATTATTTGTTGTGTTTGAGTTGTGTGTTCATATCCTAGCACAATGGAATGGGCCTATGGGTTCCACATGGTTGGGTGAAATTTCCAACCACCATTGGGGACCAAAGTTTAACATTAGCATTGGTATCAATTTGGACATTAGGCTTCATATTCTTCCTCTCCTTTTCTTTCCACACTTATTGTACTTGGTATTTGTTATATCATTCTTATGTATGTAACTAAGGCTATATATCCTATGTTATGTAATTTGTCTAATCGATCCTTGATATGAAGGAAATGTAAATGTATGAATCAATGACATGCTAGTAGTAGTTTATGTGTGTTGATGTTGGTATCAAACACACTTTTTAATGATTCTTTCCTTGATCTCTTGTATATCTAAATGTTATCATAGGTAGACTTCTATTGGTATTCTAAAATGAATTTAGTGGCACTTTGTGTAGGCTTGGAGGATGATTTAGTCATTCACAAGTGTAGAGATACTTTTATTTTAGCTGTGGTGGATTCAACATAGGATTTTTCTTTAATTTTCTAGTTTTTAGAGAAAATTGTAGATCAATGATTGTGTCGGCATTGACATTTACAATAATTGATGTCTCTTCTTGTAGAGTGATGTCTTTGCCTCTTTGGTCTGAGACTTTTTGTTTTAGTCATTTACCAATTAATTTGATCAATGTTTGTGATGAACCAATGCTTGCATGGATCAATATTTCTGCTTGCTTTTGGCGTTTGTGGTCAATTTGGTTGTCCTTTTTGGATTTAAAAGCCAATTAAATTTCATATTCTTTATCATGATTATACATGGTTTCTTATTGGTTAAAAATGTAATGAAATTGTATGTTTAATCATAATAGAAACACTTTCCTTTGGTATTAAAATGAATTGTTATTAGATGGATTCAAAGGGTTGATTTAATCTCTTCTATTTATGTGCTATGAGTTATTATTGGTATGGCCTCCTGTAGTTTGTTGGATTTTGTCCAAGCTCTTGTTAAGTTATCTTGTGAACATGTGTGTTCTATTTTGTGTATGTTTTGAGGGTTGTCATGGAGCCCTTGGGAGTTCTCGTAAGACTTATACTTATGCACGATCAAGTGATGATCATTGCTTGTTCCTTATTGTTTATGCTTTACCATTATGGCTATGCACTTATTTCATTTATGTTATGAGTATTGAAAAAAAAAGTTATTTTTTGCATGTTTGACACTTTGTTCTAAGGGTTCCTTGGAAAGGCATTACAAAATCTTCTCCTACTTCATAAAAAACTTGAGTGTTTGACACCATGTGAAACAGATCTACATGAAGTAGTAGCAATCGTTTGGGTGCATGATATTATTGTCATGACCTCTAGGAAGCATGGAAGAGTGATATGTACCTTAAAATTGATGCCATAATTGAAACCTTAACAAACTTGATGCTAACACACTTCTCTTGCAAAGCCTTTCCTGGATACATGTCAGATGGACAAGTGCTACCAAAAGCTTCCTTTTTCCTTTGCATAGAACTTTCATAGGTGTAACATTTGGAACTTCTTTTGAACAAGGACCATAGAAGACAAAACAACTAAGACATTGATAGGTGTCAAATATTGTGCCTCTCCAAACATCATTAAGATCACAAACAAGGGAAAAAATCCTATAACTATGGAAAATGACATTTTGACTTGAACTAGCCTTGGGCCACATGTAGACATGTCTATAGTTTTATAATTATTATTAAATTTCCTAATAACCAACTAAGAATCGTGAAAGAATCATCTCTCTAAAATCCTCTATTGAACTTCCATGGAAAGACTAGTGATAAGAGTCTTGTACTTTATTCTATTATTGGTACAAAAGAAACACAACTATATGTCTTAGGTATGTAATCTGATTGTAGTATGATAAAGAGTATACCAACACCAAATACACTCTCCTTGAAGAACCATTAAATTATAAAATCCATGCTTTCGTAGGCTCCATAATAAATATTGTTTCATTAGGAAAATATGTCACAAGGGTATGATCATTAGTTAAGGGTGCATCTACTAGTTTATCTATAATATCTTCCCCTTTGATTGCTTTACCATGTATTCAATGTAAAACTCATTAAGTATCATGACCCACTTAGCCAGTTGTCCTATGAGAGTTTCTTTTTACAACAAGTACTTTAGGGGATCTGTTTATGTAATGAGCTTTGTCTTATGAGTAAGCATGTAATGTCACAATTTTTGTAAGGAAAATATTATGACAAGACATGTTCATTCAATAGAAGTATATTTAAGCTCATATCCCACTAGGGTATGACTAATGTAGTATATCAATTTTTCTTTTTCTTAAATCATGTTGTGCTAACAATGCTCCGAGTGCCACAGTTATCATGATATGTAAAGGAGTAAAGGGTTTTCATCTATAAGAGGCATCAAAACAAAAGTCTTTTATTTGTTGAAAAGTTTGTTCACACCTATTATCCCATATGAGAGGAATATTTTTATGCAATAGATGTATAAAGGGATAACATTTATCTACAAAATGTGTGATGATGAACCTATGGATTGATAGTAACTTGCCTTGTAGAGACTGTAGTTGACTGATATTCTTAGGTGGTGAAATTTTAAGTATAAATTTTATTTTTGTGGGATCAAATTCAATTTTATTATGAGAGATATTGTATCCAAAGAGCTTCCCTAAGGTTACTTTGAAGACACATTTCTTTAGGTTTAGACTTACTTTATACTTTTTAAGTCTTTGAAAGATTTTATCTAGAACACACAAGTGGTCACCCCTAGTAAATTATTTCCCTAGTTGGTTATCAACATAGTATTCTATCAAAACATACATAATATCATGGAAGATAGTGATTATTTCTCATTGATATGTTGCTCATTAATTCTCTAAGCCAAAATGGTATAGTATTCCAATAGAAGGTGATCCAAGGACAAGTAAAAGATATTTTATATTGGTCCTCAAGTGTAATTTTGATATGATTTTATAAAAAAAAATCTATCAATGAGAGATAGCATTCCATGCCCAACTATAAGCTCAACTATCACATCAATGCTCAACAAAGGAAAATCATCCTTAGGACAAGATTTGTTTGTCCCTAAAGTTTGTGTGTATGAGGATGTCTCCATTAGGTTTTGTAACTAGGACAAGGTTGGATATCTAATAAGTAGAGTTAATAGGTCTTATGAAACTCACATCCAAAAGTTTCAGAATCTCAACTTTTACTAAGAGTGCAATCTATGGATGCACCTTTCTCAATTTATATTTTATTGGCTTAGGTCCTAGTGCAATGGTCAAATTATGCATAACAAGGTTAGGATCCAATCCATGCATGTTTGCATAGGACCAAGACAAGTTGACTTGATATTCTTTTAAATGACAAATCAATGCAGACCTCTCTTTCATTGTTAAGGATTCCACCAATTGAATGATCTTAGGATTGTCTTTGGAACCTAAGTTGACTCCAATTGTCTTCTCAAATAGCACATGTTATCTCTCATAATACTTTTTTGGGAAGAATGTCAAGTCTTCCATTATCAGGAACCTCACAAAGGTTTTCACCTTTGGATATGTCCTTTCTTTACATTTCTAGGGTCTAAAAGTATCACAATATAGTTTTCACTAGAAAACTTATTTAATATTTTTACATTTTTACAATTAAAAGGCTTGGAACCTTCTCCAAAATATGCAACATTGTTGAGATCAATATAAAAACCAACTCTATGGTCCCTAAGAGGTATGTGTTAGAATGATTTTAGACTAATTGAGAGGGGGGTGAATCAGTTATCCTCAGGTCCAAATGTACCAATTCAACTTTCTAGCTCTTCAACAATCTCATATCTAAATAGCTTTCAACTCAGTCTCTATAGCATATACCAATAACATAAAACTTGAAATCCATTGTCCTAAAGTAATTAACTTGTAGAATATAAAACTTTCAACATCATTCACATCAAATAACATTCACACAAGTATAACACCAGGATTTATAGTGGAAACCCAATTTGGGAAAAACCACTTGTAACATGCTACTGATTTTCACTCTTCTAAAGTGAGCTCTGTGAGAAGCCAACCTAGTTAAAGGTTTACAATACACACTGTTAGGTGCAACCTAGTTAAAGGATTTAATCACCCTGTTAAGAGTGGCCTTATTAGAGGGCTTAAGAACATTCTAGTAGGATGTCACCTTGATTAAAGGATTTATACAAAATGATTGTTAGGTCAACCTTGATTAAAGGATTTAGACTAATACAATGATTAGAAAGTAACAGTAGGTTCTTATCTGAAAAATATACAACTCACTTTGCAAATACAGATCCACTTCGCACATATGTTGATTTACTGACTAACCTTCATTTCCATCTCCATCTCTGATCTTCTCAGAATTCTCTTCAAGCAATCACCACAATTATGTTCAGCTCTTCATAGCTTCACCTTCAGCCTTCTACTTAGACTTATCAGTCAATAACATCAACCTCTTCTCTATATTGTAACCTCACAATTAGGTTATCCTTATACCTCCTTGATCAGGTAGATTAATCTTTTGCCACTTAGTCTCTTTTGTAGATCTTAGGTTTAGGTTAGATTCATCAAATCCTTCCATCATTATGTTCTCCTTCTTTTCCTTCTAGATACATCTTCAAACTTCTCTTTGAAATCATAAGAAAATGATTTACCATGCATTAAATGATTTATACCATTCATTAATAATGTCAACATGTTTAACATATCCTAAGAATTCAACTATGTCGGTTGGGATTCTCAATTCTTTCTTAAAATGTAAATTACTGACACTCGGTCAATACCGTGTTCATCTCCTTAGTCATTACTATGTATCTCGGTCATCGCTAACATCTTCCTTCTCAAAAATTATCTATCACTCGACAATTACTGATGTTTGGTTGACACTAGATTTTCTCAACATATACTAGCACTCAGTTGACACTAACATCACTCAGCTTAAACTAGATTTCCTCACTTTTTCTTGGCCAAGCCTATGTTTCTAGTCTTTCTTCTTCACTTGATGTTAAAGATAAACAACACATTATCTTTTCAATGTGCCAACTAACCAAGTACCCATTGAAGTATCACATAACTCAACCTTTCCTTAGGTCCTCTTGTTATCTCCTCTTTTCAAATCCTCTTCATCAATTAAAAGATATGGTACTCTCCTAGATAGCAACTATCTTACTAGTTAAGGTTTGACATCCATGACAATATAAAAATTGTTTCAATTGTAGTTTCCAACAATCTCCCTCTTTGGAATTGATAGCAACACCACATGAACATCATATGATTCACCAAACAATCCAAAATCTTTGTGCAATAGATCATCATTAATATCCTTAGCTTCATTCTGATTCTCATCCAACACATCCAAGTACCAGCTCCCTCTTGGATAAATTTAGATTAGCTTGTTCACCGAATCTCTTTCTTATTCTCATGTTGTATCTTTCTCTTTAAATCTCTCCCTCTTTGCTTAGGGTCATTTACTCTTCTGTATTTCTTCCTCTGGTTCATTTAATATCTCCCTCTTTGACAACAATGCCAAAGAAACTTGTATCTATCACTTACATCTTTACCATGTAGATGTCTTCATGTCAGTTCTATATGATGTATACTCCCCCTGTCATCTTTCTTATGACTAATTATCTTCTTTTCTTTACTTCTCACAACTCTAGGCAACTCCTAAAGTGTGACCTCTTCTGCATCAATTTGTCAGATAATATGATTAGCACAATTGATGCAGTGCTCCTATATTTATAGGTAGCTTGAGTTAGGAGAATCACCCCTAATTTACCTCTAAGGTATTCATGAGCATCTTTAGGTAATGCTTTTGTGAATATATCTGCTAATTGTTCCTTTGTATTCACATATTCCAATCTCGCTTCTTTGTCTTGAACCAACTCTCTCAAGTAATGATACTTGGTAGTAATATTCTTAGTCTTAGTGTGCATAACAAGATTCTTTGATATGTTAATAGCACTTGTGTTATCACAAAAATAACAACTAGCTCAGTGATTTCCTTCTTCATACCTTTTAACAATTGCTTGATCCACACTAAATTTGAACAATTTACTGTTGTTGCTACATACTCAGCTTTTGTTGTAGATTGGGAAATGCAGTTATGTGTCTTTCTTGTCCAAGAGACTAATCTCTTTCCTAGAAAGAATGTGCCACCACTTGTACTTTTTCTGACATCAACATTTATAGCCCAATCTACATCAGTGTAAACTTTCAATTCAAACTTGTCATTCTTCTTATAATACAATCCATAGTCCTTTGTCCCTTTAAGATATCTCAATATTCTTTTCACTACCATCATGTGACTCTCTTTAGGATTTGAAAAAAATATTACAAAAATCCCAATTGCTAGGGCAATATCCGGTCTACTATGGACAACATATTGTAGCTTTCTAATCATGGATCTATATAGGGTTTGATTCACTTCAATTGTATCATCAATTTTAGATAACTTTTGTCCAGTAACCATAGGTGTACTTACTAGTCTGGAATACCAAAAGTTTTCAGTATCTCCTTGACATATTTAGATTGAGTAATATATATACCTTTCTTCATTTGATAGACTTGCAAACAAACAAAGAATTTGATCTCACCAAACATAAACATTTCAAATTCAATTTGCATCTCATTTGAAATTTTTTGACATAGGGCATCTTGTCCTCCAAATATGATATTATCAAAAAATATTTCAGCTAACAAAATCCCTTTACCTTTTTTAGTCTTCATATATAGATTTGTGTTGTCATTTGTCCTTACAAATCCAATATTTATCAGATATTTATGCAGTCTTTCATACCATGCATTGGGGGCTTGTTTCAATCCATACAGTGCCTTGTGTAGCTTGCAAACCATATTCTTCTTGCTTGGGTCAAAAAATCCTTCTAGTTGTTCAATGTATACTTCTTCTAATATCCCATTTAGAAATGTATATTTGACATCCATTTGATATACTTTGAATCCTTTATAAGCTGCATATGCAAGTAGAGTCCTCACTCCTTCCAATCTTGCAACTGGGACAAATGTCTCCCCATAGTCAATGCATTCCCCTTGTGCATACCCCTTACATACCAATCTATCTTTGTTTCTAGTGACTTCTCCATGTTCATTAAGCTTATTTTTGAATACCCATTTTGTTCCAATTACATTCTTATCTTTTGGTCTCGGTACTAGTGTCCATGTTTTGTTCTTTTCTATCTTCTCTATTTCTTCATTCATGGCTTGTATCCAGTCTTCATTCTCTAAAGAATCTTTTACTATTTTAGGCTCAAACTCACATAGTAAGCATGTATGATCTTTCAACTTACTTCTTGTCATGACTCTAGATTCCTTATCTCCAATGATTTGTTTAGACTTGTGATGTCTTCTCACATACTGTGCCAATGTAGGCTCAGATTTCCTTTCTCCTTGGTCTTGATCTTCAAGTTCATCTTGTAAATTCTATGCCTCTTCTTCTTATTGCTCGATAGCATCCTCCCGATGCTCAACAATATCTTGTTGTGGCTCGACAGACTCATGTAGTTCCTTGACATCTGGTTTAGGTGCACTACTAGCCTCTCCTTCTTCCATGTATACAAAAGATTTGTAATCTTCAGGCTCTTGCTTGCACTCAACTTCATTCTTTTCTACATATTCATCAACTCTAACATTTTCACTTTCCACAATTTTGTTAGTGTTAGAATTCAAACACTTGTAAGCTTTGCTCTTAGTGGAATATCCTAGGAGTATTCCTTCATCACTTTTAGCATCAAATTTTCCAATTCTATTATCTTTCAGTATATAACATTTACTCCCAAAGACTCTAAAATATTTCACATTAGGTGCATAACCTTGCCATAACTCAAAAGGTGTAGTACTTGTACCTTTCTTGATTTGTACTTGGTTCAAGGTATAAACATATGTACTTACAACTTCTCTCCAATATTTTTGTGCAACATTCTTCTCAATGATCAATGTTCTAGCACAATCCATAATTGATCTGTTTCTTCTTTCTGCTATATCATTCTGTGGTAGTTTCCTAGGTGCAGACATCTGTCTCTTTATTCCTCTATCATTGTAGAACATATTGAACTAATTTGATATAAACTCTCCTCCTCTGTTAGATCTCAAACATTTCAAGCTTTTACTAGTTTCTTTTTCAAATTTTGACAAATACCACTTAAACAATTGAAATGCATCATATTTATCTTTTAAAAACATTACAATCTTCATTCTAGAATAGTCATCAACAAACAAAATGAAGTACTTATTACCACAATAAGTTTGTACACCCATAGGTCCACAAAGGTCAGTATGAACCAATTCCAAAATATTTTCAGAAGTATATGCCTTGCTCTTAAAACTAGACTTTGTCATTTTTCCTGATCGACACTGTTTACACATCACATTATTAGGTTTCTTCAATCTTGGAAAACCTCTAACTTTCTTCAATTTACTGATATTTACCAAATTGTCAAATTTTACATGATACAACCTCTTATGCCATAACCATACATCATCAAATTGTGCAACAAAACATGTTTCTTTAGATAGGTCTAGATAGAACAAGTTACCTGTTGTCTTTTCTCCACTTCCAATTATTTCACCACTAGCATCAAATATTTTAGCCTTTCTATGATGAAATTCAACTCGGTAACTAGTACTGTTCAAATGTGCCACACTCAACAAATTATAGTTAAGACCTTCAACCCAATAAGCATTATCACATCTGTTCTTATTAGTCAATCTTATTGATCCTTTTCCTTTCATAGGACATGGTGCATCATTACCAAACTTAACACTTCTACCTTTGTTTAATGATTAAGGATTTCAAACTTACTTTTATCACTAGTCATGTGATGTGAACAACCACTATCAATAATCCATTTATCACCTTTACTAACATATGAAATAAGTGTAGTTTTCTCATCTTCATCAAAATCATATTTCATAGCAACATAAACAACTTCTATATCACACTCATTAGATTCACTAGTTTCACTGTCAGTTTCCTCTTCGGTAATATAGAAAGATTTCATACCTTTGTCTTTGTAGTCTCTATCTGTACCTTGAGTGATCTCTGTCATTTCTCTTATCTTTGTACTTGTTTTCCCTTTTCTCATCTTTGTCAGTCCTGTCAAGGAATCTTGCTACAATATGGCCAACATTTTTACATGAAAAATAGATAATAGGAAGTTTACCTTTATATTTCCCTTTTCCTCTCTTTAGCCTTCTAGCCACATGATCCAGCCAAGGATGGTGGATCCAACTAAGGGCAGTCCAAACCTTGTAGCCAAAAGAATTACACAGCGGAATACCCAACACAATAGACAACACTATAAATGTTTCAACTAATTTTCATTAACATGCCCAGCTGTAAGGCCTTTCGGGTTAGGGTCAATTACAAAATGAAACAATTTTGCAAGATCCACAACTAGATCCAATACAATCTCAGCTAGTTCAGCTCTAAAGACAATTAGAAGCTAATGGAAACCCTAAGGCAGATCTAAACTTGAGCTTGCAAGCCTCCAAGAAATCTCCTTGTCTCCAAGTATACAACCCCTAGCTCTGCTACAAACAACTATCAGATTACAATTTGATCTGCAAGATCATCTAAGAACTTTTCCACAACTTCACCAACTTCAACTTTTAGAACCTCAGATCTGACTCACTAAGTCTCCTCAGTCATGAACTTATCTGATCTCCTAATGATCTCCCCCTAAACATCTACCCAAACATCCTATAAATACTAATCATCAACCACAAGTAGGTTGGATGAAACCATTAACTCCCCAAAAAAAATAATTAAATTCCATACAAGTTAGCTTAAAAATGTATACAAACATTTAATTCAGCATGTCAGCCCATAATAATGGCTACCAACAATAAATTCACCAAGTCGGCTCAACAAATCACACAGAACTCTAGTCAGTAAGTCAGAACTACCAAGCGACAATAAAATCACCAAGCATGCCAATCATCACCGAGCACCAGTGTCAACCGAGCACCGTAGGCATGATTGAGTAACAATGTCACCAAATGCCAAAGACTACTAAGCTTCTTCAGTGACTAAGCTCCCTTCAATGACCAAGACCGTCAGTCAAGGCTACAACCGAGTAAAACCGGCCAAAACACAAACACTTCATGCAGTTTCATTGAGGACATATGATTCCCTACCTTAGCCTTGGATGCACCTACATCAGACTATTAGGAATGAATGCTAAATTTTTTGGCACCCATTCTGTAGTAGTAGTTGTTGCATTCATGACTATGATTGTCATTGATGTCAACACAGTGTTTTACCAAAGACTTGCAAAGAAGTAGATAGTGTTTTGATTAGCGCACGTGGGATATTGTAGTTGGGGCTATGTGATGTTGAGGATATACTCTTTGATATGTTATATGTCTATGGTTAAGAGCACAGATAGTAATTCTTTTATTCATGAAAGCTATGATCATTTTGGTGGAAGCAGTATTCAGGCAGTGTTCCTGAGTAGCAATTTTTGGCAATCGGATGATATCTCCTAATTGGGATGAAATCTAGCTTTGTGTAGTTAGAGGGAAGTTAGAGACACATTAATAGTGACATGGATGATAGTGCAAACTTTGAAGTCACATGAGTGAATATTTATTGTATTTGGAAGCCGACAGTTTTATGTAATTTTGGTATAGCGTGTGGAATATTTTATTTTGTAATTGTGTGTCAACTCATTTGTAATTATTTGAGTGTGGTATAAAGGAAGGAATTTTTTTCCTTGTTGTATAGAAAGAGTGGTTGATTATGAAGTTGTGAAAGTGAATTGTGAAGGAAGACATGCGAAGTACAGAGATCTGAAATTGAGATATGATGTAGCAGTGAGAGTGGTTTGGCATAGTCAAAGAAAAGGTAACATATTACTCTATTGAATAATGCAAAGATTATTTGGATAGTGAGTTCAGTGATCTTACCCTAAAGTTGTTTGGACAGTGGGTCCTTCTATCTTCCATAACTCTTAACAGGGTTAGAATCTTTTAACAGGGATTCAAAATCTCCTAACAAGGATTTATATGTATTGAATGTATTTCATAAGACTCCTAATAGAGTCCATCCTTTCACAAGGAATATTCATATTAGTGCATCTTTTGTGGGCATCATTCCCACTGAGGTTTAATCTTTGATCAAGAGGTTCCCTAGTCAACATATCTTGTGTTATTGTGTAATTGTGTAATTGTGTATGAATATCTTTCTATGGTTGGTAATTATATTGCTTATATGGTTTAATGATGTTAAAGATGATAAAAGTTATAATTATCTGATAACTAATTCACCCCCCCCCCTCTTAGTTATCTTGGTGGACTTTACTTTCTAACAATTGGTATCAGAGCAACAGGTCCTTGAAAGAGAAGTTTAACAACTTAAGGAGATCCATGGCAAATTTCAAGAAAGAAAGCCTTAAGTTTGATGGAGTACATTTTGACTGCTGGAAAGAAAAGATGAAGACACATCTACTATGTTTAGGACTAGGTTATTGGTTGACTACAAAGAATGATAAGACTATCATTGAAGAAGATGATCTTGAGACATGCTCTAATGATGAGAGAGATCTATTCATGTGTAACATACTTGCAAGAGAAGCACTTTTGACGGCACTTGAAAAGAATGAATATAGTCAGGTAAAATATTTGAAAAAGTCTCATGAAATTTGGAAAGCTTTGCACTCTACTTTTGAAGGTGATGAACATGCAAAAAGAGTTAGATTACATAATTGGATATGTGCATTTGAAGATATAAGAATGTTGGAAGATGAATCTGTTAGAAGTTATATTGGTAGAATATTAGAAATTGTTGTAGGGATAAAATCTTGTGGAGGAACAAAGACAGAGAATGAAGTGATATGGAAAATTCTAAGGACATTGACTCTTATATTTAAGTAGACAACACAAATGATTGAACAAGTTATACCTTGTACTATGAACTTTACAAGAGAGACTCTTCTTGGAAGATTGGAAGCATCAGGGATGAACCTAAGGTTATCAGGAGACTTACCTAGAATAGAGATAGCATTCAGTGCTCTTAGTGTTCACCCTAAATTATCAAGAAGCATCAGTGTGAGCGGAGATTATGCTGGCAACAGCAGATCTAGAAATGAAGAAGACAAGAAGATTGAAGAAGGTATTGCCTTGCTTGTGACAAGAGAACCAGATGGTAAGAAAATTTTTAAATGTTGGACTTGTCAAGAATATGGTCATTTTGCATCTAAATGTCCTAAGAGATTAAAGAAGTACAAAAATAATTTCAAGCCTAGAAGATCTAAGGAATGTTACTATGCTAATGATGAAGACCTTGACGCTAGTATTGAAAGAACTCTAAGTGAAAGTGATACTAAGAATAATGATGAAATAGGATTTGTAGCAATTAAAGAAGAAAATTCTGAAACTAATATTAAGGAAGAAAAAGCCTTAGTTTCTCAAGTTGAAAAGAAAGCTGATTGGATTATAGATAGTGGTTGTTCACATCATATGACTGGTGATATGAAAAAGTTCATAAAGTTTAACAATTATGATGGAGGAGTTGTTAGAGTTGGTAACAATGCACCTTGTTTGATTAAAGGTATAGGATCTATTACTCTTGATGGAAAGACTAATACTGATGATGTTTACTTTGTGGATGGATTAAAATATAATCTTTTAAGTGTTGGATAGTTAGTTGATAAGGGATATCAAGTTTGGTTTACTGAGAAAACTTGTGTGGTAAAAGATAAAGATGGAAATCTAATTGGAACTGGATCTAGAACCAGAGGTAATATATTTCAGTTGAATCCTACTAAGATGACATGTTTGATTACTAAGATTGATGATAGTTGGTTATGGCATAGAAGGTTTTGTCATATAAACTTTGATAATATTGTGAAAGTAAGTACTACACTTGTAGTAAGAGATTTGCCTAAAATTATGAAGCCTACTAACATGATTTGCAAAGAATGTGTGATGGCTAAGTAGAAGAGAAGTTCATTTCCTAGTAAGAAGTTCACATCGGCAGAGAAGTTGGAGATTGTTCATACAAACTTGAGCGGTCCTACCAGGACTAGAGGATTCTATGGAGAAAGGTATTTTATGATTCTTGTTGATGATTTTACAAGAATGATGTGGATTGCATTTCTAAAAGAAAAATCTGAAGCATTTGATAAGTTTAAGATCATTAAGAACAAAGTTGAGAATGAATCTGGAATGAAGATTAAATGTTTGAGATCTGATAGAGGTGGTGAATTTACTTCTAGAGAGTTTAACATTTTTTGTGAAGTGAATGGTATTAAGAGATAGTTTTTAGCCCCTAGAACACCTGAACAAAATGGTATTGCAGAAAGAAGAAATAGATCAGTGACTAAAGCAGCAAGAGCTATGTTATTTGAGAATGATCTAGCGAAGACATTTTGGAGAGAAGCAGTAAATATAGCAGTATATACAATGAACAGAGTACAAATCAGAGCAGACACAGACAAGACACCTTATGAATCATGGTTTGGACATGCACCCTCAGTTAAGTATTTTAGAATTTTTGGAAGCAAATGTTATATAAAAAGAGATGATGATATTGGAAAGTTTGATCCTAGAAGTGATGAAGGTATTTTTCTTGGATATTCTTTGAAGAGAAAAGCATATAGATGTTACAATAAGAGAACTAAAACTATTGTTGAGAGCACAAATGTTAAAGTTGATGAAAAGTTCAAAATTCAGGAAAGAATGCTTGATTATGAATCTGATGAAGAAGCTCATCCTAAGCCTAACACTGAAACTACTGAATTATTCTATGAAACTGACAGTGAATTGTTGAATGAAAGTCATGCTGAAGAAACCAGAGAGGAATCTAGACAAGAATCTACAGTTGAAGCAAGATCTGAGACTATGACATTGAACAGGTATTTATCAAGACATCATCCTATTGAACAAGTTATTGGAAGTTTGGATAGAGGAGTTCTGACTCGAAATAAGGTACATTTATGTTTGATTTCTCAAATTGAACCTAAATCTACTAGTGAAGCTTGTGAAGATGAACATTGGATTAATGCTATGAGATAAGAACTAGATCATATAGAAAAGAACAAGACATGGGAATTGCTCCCTAGACCTAAAGACAAGAATGTAATTGGAACTAAATGGGTATTCAGGAACAAGATGAATGAACAAGGAGAAGTTGTAAGAAACAAAGCAAGATTGGTATGTAAGTGATACTCACAGCAAGAAGGAATTGACTATGAAGAAACTTTTGCACCAGTAGCAAGAATTGAAGTAGTAAGAATGTTTTTGGCCTATGCAGCTTTTAAGAAATTCAAAGTGTATTAGATGGATGTGAAGTCAACATTTTTAAGTGGAAAATTGGAGGAAGTCTACATTAAGCAGCCTGAAGGTTTTCCTTTGACTCAAGAAGGAGACATGGTATGTAAACTAAAGAAAGCATTATATGGACTAAAGCAAGCACCTAGAACTTGGTATGCAAGACTGGATAAGTATTTGTTAAAGTTGGGATTTGCTAAAGGAACAACAAATAGAAATTTGTACACAAAAGAAATTGAAAATAGTTTTTTTATTATAGTTATTTTTGTTGATGACATTATTTTTGGAGGATAAGATGAGGCTAGTGACAAATTTGTTGATGAAATGAAGACTGAATTTGAAATGAGTATGATTGGTGAGATGAAATACTTTTTGGGATTACAGATAATACAAAACAATGATGGTATCTTTGTTAGTCAGACATAGTACTTGAATGATTTTCTGAAGAGATTTGGAATGGAGGACTGTAAACCAGTTGGAACACCTATGGTAATTGGACATAAGTTATCTAGCACAGATGAAACACCGGTAGTTGAGCAGAAGAAATACATATCCATGATTGGAGGATTGCAATATTTGACACACACAAGACCGGATATAACACATTCAGTTGGAATTGTAGCAAGATTTCAAGCTGAACCTAGAGAATCACATTATGCAGCAGTAAAGAGGATACTGAGATATTTAAGAGGCACAATGGACTATGGATTGTGGTATGAAAAATCTGATGATTTTACCCTATGTGCATATACAGATGCTGATTAGGGAGGCAGTGTTGATGATAAGAAAAGCACCAATGGAGGAGCATTTTTCCTTGGAGGAAGATTAATTTCTTGGCTAAGCAAAAAGCATAATTGTATTTCACAATGCACAACAGAAGCAGAGTATGTAGCAGCAACAAACAATTGTAACCAAATAATTTGGATGAAGAAGATGCTAAAGGATATTGGAATTAAATTTGTTGAACCTATTGTTATACATTGTGACAACACCAATACAGTCAGTATGTCTAAGAATCTTGTACTACATTCTAAGATAAAACATATAGAGATCAAGTATCATGTTGTAAGAGAGAAAGTTGATGAGAAAGAAGTTAGATTGGAGTACATAAGCACAAAGGAACAAATAGCAGACATATTTACAAATCCTTTGGCTAAGGATACGTTTGAGTATCTGAGAGGTATGCTTGGGGTTATGCCCCAGCCTACTTTTGAGTAATGATGCAGTTGGTTGCATCCATCCAGTAATATATGAGCCCTATCTTTCTTCTGGACTAGATGTTGGTATTTCCTCTATGGGGGAGTATGTGTATTTGAGCTGAGTCATGAGGACTCTAGTAAATGTATTTTTTTCTTCTAAATAGTATCTTTTGACATTGAGTTGTTGCTGACATAGTGATGAAATTTATGTTAGTGATGTCAATGGGGGAGAAGTATGCATGAAAAACAATATGAGAGAATTAAATAGGATAACGAAGCAAGATTTGATTGATGAAGAGGATTTGAAGAAGCAATGTTGCAGTACTAGATTTTTGGAACATTGGATTTTTTCATCTATGTTGCCATCAATGCCAATAGGGGAGATTGTTAGGAATGAATGCTAAATTGTTTGGCACCCATTCTGTAGCAGTTGTTGTTGCATTCATGACTATGATTGTCATTGATGTCAACACAATGTTTTACCGAAGACTTGCAGAGAAGCAAAAAGTGTTTTGATTAGCGCACGTGGGATATTGTAGTTGGAGCTATGCAATGTTGAGGATATACTCTTTGATATGTTATATGTCTATGGTTAAGAGCGCAGATAGTAATTCTTTTATTCATGAAAGTTATGATCATTTTGGTGGAAGCAGTATTCAAGCAGTGTTCCTAAGTAGTGGTTTTTGGCAATCGGATGATATCTCCTAATCAGGATGGAATCTAGCTTTGTGTAGTTAGAGGGAAGTTAGAGACACATTGATAGTGATGTGGATGATAGTGCAAACTTTGAAGTCACATGAGTGAAGATTTATTGTATTTGGAAGCTGACAGTTTTATGTAATTTTGGTGTAGCGTGTGGAATATTTTATTTTGTAATTGTGTGCTGACTCATTTGTAATTATTTGAGTGTGGTATAAAGAAAGGAATGTTTTTCCTTTTTGTATAGAGAGAGTGGTTGATTATGAAGTTGTGAAAGTGAATTGTGAAGGAAGACATGCGAAGTACAGAGATATGAAATTGAGATCTGATGTAGCAGTGAGTGCGGTTTGGCACAGTAAGAGAAAAGGTAACATATTATTCTATTGAATAATGCAAAGATTATTTGGACAGTGAGTTCAGTGATCTTACCCTAAAGTTGTTTGGGCAATGGGTCCTTCTGTCTTCCATAACTCTTAACAGGGTTAGAATCTTTTAATAGGGATTCAAAATCTCCTAACATGGATTTATATGTACTGAATGTATTTCATAAGACTCCTAACAAAGTCCATCCTTTCACAAGGAATATTCATATTAGTGCATCTTTTGTGGGCATCATTCCCACCAAGGTTTACTCTTTGATAAAGAGGTTCCCTAGTCAACATATCTTGTGTTATTGTGTATGAATATCTTTCTATGGTTGGTAATTATATTGCTTATATGGTGTAATGCTATTGAAGATGATAAAAGTTATAATTATCTGATAACTGATTCACCCCCCCTCCTCTCAGTTATCTTGGTGGACTTTACTTTCTAACATAGACACCCCAGGTTCCAAAAGATGTTCATATGTGAGAAGAACATCTTTCAGGATTCCACACATAAATCCCGAATTGGTTCTTCACATACAAGTCCTCCACCTTTTCTACTTGCAAATTCTTCCACTTCAGTTTCCTATGTCTCTTCAAGTCTTTTCTTGACAATGTATAGGTCAATTCTCCATACTAATCATTCATTTTCTCTGGATCCACAATCTCAACTCGGCTACCAATACTCAGGCTTCTCCTACCGAGTGTTGTATCCATCAAATGCATTAGTGAAAACTTACTATCATCCTTCTCAATAGTACACACATTTCTTACATAGTCATAAATAGCTCTGCAATCATATTGCCAAGGTCTACCGAGCAATATGGCACAACTATTCATCTTCACAATGTCACAAAGCACAAGATCCTTGTACTGGCCAATCTACACATCAATGAAGCATTGTTCTCTAACTTCCAAAGCAAGAACATCTTGTAACTAGCCAATCCTATAAGGACAAGGATGCTTCATTCTATTCAAACCAAGTTTCTGAACTAGGTCCTTAGCAACTACGTTATCAGTACTACCACTATCAACAATAACATCAAAGAGTTTACCTTCAGTCTTGCATCGGGTCCTAAACAAGTTACTCCTCTGACAAGGTTCATCCTTTGTACCGAGTAATGTTTGCCGAAGTAGAAAGTTCTCTGATTCGGGTTCATTCTAAATGTTCTCATTCATCACAGTAGTTTTCCAGTCAACCTTTATCTATGTACACTCAAAATAATGGTGTCCTTCCTCTCCACAATTATAGCAAGTACCCTTAAAGATAACTCTACTTGTCTTCTTCTTTGGTTCCACAGGTTTCTGTTCATTTTCTGCATCAGTCAATTTCTCCTTTACTGAGTGATCAATCTTTTCTTTCCCTCAGGAGTTACTAGGTTATTTCCTCTTCAACTTATCTTCTACCTTTAGAGCATACTGATAAGCATCTTCAACAGAATCAATCTTTAGCATACCAATCTCATCCTGAATATTGAATCTCAGACCATTCACATACCGAGCTACCTTTTCCTTACCAAGCTCTCGATGTCCAAACCGAATAGTAAGTTTGTAGAACTCCTCAGTATAATCTTCAACATACAAATCCTTTTGTTTCAAATTTTGCAACTTCTTAAACAAGTCAAGCTCATAGTCAGCCGGTATGAACTTAGCTTTCAACTTAGTCACCATCAATCTCCACCGATTGATCTTTGTTTCACCTTCATCTTCTCGGTCTCTCTATAGTTCTTTCCACCAAAGAGCAACATGTCCTTTCAACTTTGTCTGTGCTAATCTCACCTGAAGAGGATCTTCAATTTCTTCTAGCTCAAAGAAATCTTCAAGTTCACCAATCCAATCAATCAGATTGTCAGGCTTCAAAGTACGAGAGAAAGTAGAAACTTCCATTCGGTAATTACTAAACCAAGCAACAAGTCTAGGCAACTGAGCAGTTCTGTCTTCACTAGATTTGTTTCTCCGGTCTTCACCACTAGATCTAGCAGTTTCAAATTCTTCAATAGCTTCTTCATAGCCATCCTCAGTACCAACATTCTGAGGTATACCAACAACAGTTCTCATGATCTCAGCGACCATATCATTTTTCATCAATTCCATCTCAGATCTAAAATTTGATTTCACCTTGTCTGTGATTCAGGATTCAATAGTATCACAAAGATTTGAAATAACTCTAGGGTACAATCTTCTTAGAGGCACCCTTAAAGATATGCAAATAAACCCTCTACAACAAACCCTCATCGACCACCTTGTCACAATTTCCAAGTTGCAACAAGTCAGATCTCAACCTGCAATCTTGCAAACAACTAGGGCACTATCTCACAAGTTTAGTGCTTCAGATCTGCAATCCAAATTATGCACAATCTTTTCACCAATAAGATCAACTTCACAAGATCAACCTTGCTAGGTCAACCTTCTACTTCAAGAAGATTAACACTCGCTCTGATACCACCTGATGCAACCAAGGATGGTGGATCCAATTAAGGATAGTCCAAATCTTGCAGCCAACAGAATTACACAACAGAATACCCAACACAATAGACAATAGCATAAATGTTTCAAGTAATTTGCATTAACATGCTCAGTTGTAAGGCCTTCTAGGTTATGGCCAATTACAAAATGAAACAATTCTACAAGATCCACAACTAGATCCAATACAATCTTAGCTAGTTTAGCTCTGAAGACAATCAAAAGCTAATGGAAACCCTAAGTTAGATCTAAACTTGAGCTCGCAAGCCTCCAAGAAATATCCTTGTCTCCAAGTATACAACCCCTAGATCTGCTACAAACAACTATCAGATTACAATCTGATTTGCAAGATCATCTAAGAACTTTTCCACAACTTCAGCTTTTAGAACCTCAGATCTGACTCACTAAGTCTCCTCAGTCATGAACTTCTCTAATCTCCCCCTAAACATCTACCCAAACATCCTATAAATACTAATCATCAGCCATAAGTTGGTTGGATGAAACCATTAACTCCCCAAAAAAAATAATTAAATTCCATACAAGTCAGCTTACAAATGTATACAAACATTTAATTCAGCATGTCGGCCCATAATAATGGCTACCAATAATAAATTCACCAAGTCGGCTCAACAAATCACACAGAACTCTAGCCGGTAATTCAGAACTACCGAGCGATAGTAAAATCACCGAGCATGCCAGGTATCACCGAGGACCAATGTCGACTGAGCACCGTATGCATGACCGAGTAACAATGTCACCAAATGCCAGAGACTACCAAGCTTCTTTAGTGGCTAAGCTCCCTTCAATGACCGAGACTGTTAGTCAAGGCTGCAACTGAGTAAAATTGACCAAAACACAAACACTTCATGCGGTTTCACCGAGGACACAGGATGCCCTTCCTTAACCTTGGATGCCCCAGCATCACCATAAGTGCCTCAAGATCATCTAGATCATCATTAGAAGTGTCACTATGACCATTTTTGTTGTTGTCACTGCTCTCACATCTTTATTTTCCCTTCTTAGGCTTATGAAGAACCATTTGAGACTTGAATGTAGATTTAATATTATGAACAGTGAAATTATCATAATTAGATAGCTCAAAAGCAGTAAGCTTGCCAACAAGACTTTCCAAAGTTAGGACATTACCAGGGTTATATCTTGATTCTTGTATTGCAGAAACTCTAATGGCATAGATAGGAAGCAAGGTTCTCAATACTTTACTAATAACAGTCTCATCATCAATGTTTCTATTAGCTCCCCTAATAGCATTTACTACCTCCTTAATTCTACCACAATACTAAGCAATATTTTCACCATTTTGCATTTTCATTCCATCAAACTTACCTCTCAGGATTTCAGATTTGGCTCTTAGTACATTTGTGTCCCCACCATAGATAGCTACTAGAGTGTCCCACATTTGATTTTCATTAGTACAGTCCTTAATGTCCTCAAATTCAGGATAGATTAGGGCAGATGCAATCTCCAACATTGCCTGATTGTGTTCTTGTTTTGCTTTCATCTCCTCAGCAGTCAAAGGTGCAATAGGTAATACATACTCATTTTACATAGTATTTCGTTGAATCACCAATACTAGCTAGATGCAATTTTATCAAACTCTGCCATGCAGGGAAGTTCTCCTTGTTCAACTTCGGTACCTCCTTTTTGTACATCTTGATCATTAGCTTCAAGTAACTTTAAACTTTTTCTGTACAAGCACCAACAACTTTGATACCAATTGTTAGAATGATTTTAGAATAATTGAGAGGGGAGGTGAATCAATTATCCTCAGGTCCAGATGTACTAATTCAACTTTCTAGCTCTTCAACAATCTCATATCTAATCACCTTTCAACTTGGTCTCTATAGCATATACCAATAACATAAAACTTGCAGTCCACTGTCCTAAAGTAATTAACTTGTAGAATATAAAACTTTCAACATCATTCACATCAAATAACATTCACACAAGTATAACACCAGGATTTATAGTGGAAACCCAATTTGGGAAAAACCACTTGTAACATGCTACTGATTTTCACTCTTCTGAAGTGAACTCTGTGAGAAGCCAACCCAGTTAAAGGTTTACAATACACACTATTAGGTGTGACCTAGTTAAAGGATTTAATCACCCTATTAAGAGTGGCCTTGTTAGAGGGCTTAAGAACACTCCATCAGAATGTCACCTTGATTAAATATTTATACAAAATGACTGTTAGGTCAACCTTGATTAAAGGATTTAGACTGATATAATGATTAGAAAGTAACAGTAGGTTCTTATCTAAAAATATACAACTCACTTTGCAAATACAAATCCACTTCACACATATGTTGATTTACTGGTTGACCTTCATTTCCATCTCCATCTCTGATTTTTTCAGAATTCTCTTCAAGAAATCACCACAATTCTATTCAGCTCTTCACAGCTTCACCTTCAACCTTCTGCTTAGACTTATCAGTCAATAACATCAACCTCTTCTCTATATTGTAACCACACAATTAGGTTATCCTTATACCTCCTTGATTAGGTAGATTAATCTTTTTCTGCTTAATCTCTTTCGTAGATCTTAGGTTTAGGTTAGATTCATCAAATCCTTCCATCATTATGTTCTCCTTCTTTTCCTTCTAGACACATCTTTAAACTTCTCTTTGAAATCATAAGAAAATGATTTACCATGCATTAAATGATTTATACCATTCATTAATAATGTCAACACATTTTACATATCCCAAGAATTCAACTGTGTCGGCTGGGATTCTCAATTCTTTCTCAAAATGTAAATTATCGACACTTGGTCAATATTGTGTTCATCTCCTTGGTCATTATTGTGTATCTTGGTCATCGCTAACATCTTCCTTCTCGGCAATTATCTTTCACTTGACAATTACTGATGTTTGGTCGACATTAGATTTGCTCGGCATATACTGGCGCTCTTTCAATGCTAACAACACTCGACTTAAACTAGATTTCTTCACTTTTGCTCGGCCAAGCCTATGTTTCTAGTCTTTCTTCTTCACTTGGTGTTAAAGATAAACAACAGATTATCTTGTCATGTGACAACTAATCAAGTAACCATTGAAGTATCATATAACTCAACCTTTCCTTAGGTCCTCTTGTTATCTCCTCTTTCCAAATCCTCTTCATCAATAAAAAGATATGGTACTCTCCTAGATAGCAACTATCTTACCAGTTAAGGTTTCACATCAATGACAATATAACAATTGTTTCAATTGTAGTTTCCAATAGTATGAATATCTTGCTCCAAGGAAATTGACAGTATATTTGTCATTCTAAAAAGTATCTGGGTTAGGTGATCCTTGTTGGTTCTAATTAATGAGTTGGGGATGAATGAGAGATAAGGGATCATTATTGAGTTCAAAGTCATGTAAAGTCATGATGATGAAAATGTTGTCAAAATTCAAAAGGGTAGTGAAATCATAAAAGTTATCAATGGTATGCTCCTCATCAACCTTTGGTATGTTAGAAGATTCATCTACCAAATTAGAGTATAACTTAGTATAAGGAGTCTTATGTAGTTTTTATCTTAAACCTTGAACTCTATGACCTCCAAATTTACTTGTATTAGTTCAATAATTCCTTGAATCTATAAGCTAAGAAGATTATAACCATCATATCCCATTTGTTCTATGATTATAAATCCTTTACCATATTGCTCAATAGGTATATTTATCTTAGGTTTCTTAGTTTATTCTTCTTTAGTCTCATCTTTATATAGCCACTTCATAATTTTTTCTACCTTCATTTTATCATACAAGGAACCTCACTTGGTAAAAATAGCAGGCTTGCAAGTTATGTTATAATGGACACAATTTGAGATGTTTATGGTTTGTCATAAGTCATGGAAGAAGTAGGTAATTATTTAACACATGAGGATCGATCAAGGTTGTATTCACCCACTCCTTGTTGCTTTATTTTAACTTTTACTTCAATTTCATTAGAATTAGAAGTGGAGGATTTAAGTGATTGGGGTTAACATAAAATGTAGAGAGGGTGACTTCATGAATTTTTGGTATAGTGATCCTAGCTTTGGGATTGATATGATTACAATACTTGAATGGATTAGGATATCTTGGTATGGTAATTTTAGCTTTATTGTAGGGAAATTTGATGCATTGGTGGTAGGTAGATGGGATGGATCACATGGCATGAATCCATGGTCAACCTAAAAGGAGATTGTATGTGATATCAAGGTCAAGGACTTGGTAAACCAAATCTTTAATGATAGGTCCAAGCCTAATCAACAAAGTGAGAATGTTATTCTTCATAATAGGATTTGATTATATATTTTTATTCTTTAGATGCATGATATTTTTAGAAAACCACAAAATAGTGACCAATTTTAAGGTACAAATGTCTAGAACCGCTCCTCCATCTATCAAAAATCGTATGATGGTATGTAAGCTTCAATACGGAGAGGTTCATTATGAGGTTTTTATGCAATTAAATTATCATTATTAGTAAAGGTGAGGGAATGATGAGAAGTGGAATATCTGACCATAGCTTGAAATTGGTCCACATGAAGGTTTATGGGTATTGTCTCTTCATAAAGAGATTTGTTAAGGATATATTTATGTTCATCAGGTGACAAGCGGAAAATCTCAAGGATGGATATTTGCACTTGTATTTTCTCTAAATGATGTAGGAGATTGCATTCCATAGATGAAGTGGGAGGCTTAGAGGTGGTTCCTAAAAGTGTAATTGTGCCTCAATGTGTGGTAACATTGCACTCATGTGTTTTTTTGTTGATGGTAAAGATAGCTACATGGCTATCTCCTTCACTAATGTGATTGATGGTGTATTTGTAAGAGATATTGGTATAATTGGCACTATTTTCTAATTTAGAGGCCTTTCCTTTATCTTGTTTAGGGAAGGAATCCTTGAACATCTCATGATCAAAGTTACTAGGGGTATGTCCATCAACTATAATTTGTCTTTGGTCAATAAGGTCTTGAATGATATTTCTAAGTTTGTTGCAATAGTTCATCTTGTGTCCTTTTTGTCTATGATATTTGTTATAGTGATTATCATTCCACCATGGGATTTGACTTGAGGATTGTATTCACTAACTTCATGTAGAATAATGAGGTTATTTAAAAGGAGTTCTTTCATAGTAATTTGAGATTTTCCCAAAGGTATGAATGTTCTACAAGGATAGCTCTTTTGTGTACCCTTTTTCTTTTTTTGAATTGGGACCTTTAAGAAGAAAAATAGGTGGGGCAATCTTGATAGTTTTAGCATCGCAATTTGTTATTGTTACTAGATCTAGCATAACCTTTCTTTATATTTTTCTTTATATATATTTAAGGTTCCTTCATCGAGGAGAGATTTCTCAATTTTTAATCCCTTATATATGATTTCCTTAAATGACTCTAAGCATTGGACACAAAGTTGAAACCCAAATTCTCTATTAATCAAGTTTTGGAAAAAGAGCTCAACCAATTATTTGTTAGGGACTTTGTAAGGATATATCGTAGCTAAATGTGTCCATTATTGTAAGAATGATATGAAAGGCCCGCCTTATTTTTTTTAGGTATTGCATAGATCAAACATAGTGACCTCATGTTCATTATTGTAGGAATAACATGCAACAAACTTATCGACTAGTTCTTGAAAAGATCTGATAGTTAGGGGTGATCTTGAGAACCATCCATAACACCCCTTATAATACCATGAGAGAAATGTCTCATAAGACAAGTCTCTTCATTTGAAAATTATAAAGTGGAGGCACAAAATTCTCTCAAGTGGTCTCTAGGATCTCCCTTTCCCTTTTGCTTGTCAAATTTGGGAATCTTCCAATTGGTGGGGAAAGGTGGCATGAAAATAGAGAATCTATTAGAATTGGTCTTATTGTTCTTGATGTTTTCCAATTCTTGTCTAAGAGCCTAAAGTTATTGCATCACAAGGTCATTGGTTTGAATTTTCTTTGATGTTGTAAGACCCTTGTAATTAGGTTTTAGGTAATGAGGCCAATAGTACTTTCATGTGTATTGGTTATAATTTTGATTGGTATTCTGATTCTTGGTTTTGGTTTGTTTGTCATGACTACTAGAACCTGCTTTACCATCTATTATAAGTAAATACATATAAAAATTAATGGGTATCTTGATTCCCCCATTAGCCACAGTCCTAAAATAGTGTTCAAGATTTTGTTTCATTACTTTCATGAATATCTTGAGAAACTTTTCGTTGGTAAGGAATCTATTTATATCATCTTAATATATTTCAACATTGTCATTAGTATCACGTCAGTCATCTTCTAAGATTACCACACTAATTTCCTCTTCATGATCATGATATTATTCCATTTTCTTTTTGTTTGGGCTCAAGTTTTGATAGGCATGTAATAGTTCTAACCTTTGACCTCATAAAAAGATGGAGGAAAATATATGAATCAAATAATATGATGGGAGATACACTAAAGATAGATGATAAATGCTAAGATATAGATAAAATAAAGAAACAAGGTAACACTAAATATGTAAATGATAAAGTAGGAAAAGATTACTTGAGCCATGACGGACAAACACATGAAAATGATCAAGTGGTTGTATGCCAAATAGGGATATGATGGAATCTAAGATAAGATAATCTACTCAAGGATTCTAAGATGGTCCTACTCTCAAAGGTGATGGGCCTCAAGTAGTAAGGATAAAATAGTAATAGCTAAATGAATGATCTAAACCACATGACAAACAAAGGGATTATTTGATGTAAAGAGATTTTGGATAAATATGGAAATTTATGGTTGAAAGTGAATCTATGTATGAATTGACTCATGAAAGGTAACTAGAAAAGGTCACAATTGAATTGAGAAGCCCATGCATGTGAATCCTGAATTATTTTAGTTATCTAGAATAGATGTGTAGGAACAATGATCAAATGCACAGTTCTGGAAAAGTCAAACACACAAGAACAATGAACAAAAACATAGGAACATGTTTTAGATCTATAGAAAGAGAGCAAAAATGCATAGGAAAAAGTCTCAAATGCATAGCAGTTAGTGTCAAATGCCTCAAAACATAGAACAAATGTGTAGGAGTGATATAAATTTTATTGTTTGCTTAAATTTGGAAAGTTTTTTCCCAATTATAAATTATTTCATGTAACCATGTGGCATGAAAATACAACAACAACAAACATTTTTCATGGTTGTCTTGGACACTTTAAAACTCTAAAATGGTAACAATGTCAAAGGGTCCTCAAAGGAGGCACAAGAAATTGGATAAAAATATTTCTTAAAAAATAAAAATACTTGTAAGAAAGAACATCCTAAGGTCAAAAGCTTCCAAGAAGTAGAAAGATATAGATCTAAGCCTATAAAAGATTTTTCTTTTTTATTTCTTAAGGATACATACAAGCCAAATCCCCAAGAGTTCCTATCCCACTTAGAGGAGTACATGTTGAGTAACTTCATGGTATGATCCTATAGTCCAACAATATTTATAGGCTAGCCTCTAAAATCACAAGTTGTTCAGTGGACTAATTCCTAAGAATATCGATGCCTAAACATGCAGACATTGAGACCTACTATGTGCTTGATACTCTCGTAATCAAACATATATCCTCACCCAATATGTCTTGCATCACTAGGGAATACACAAAAATGCTTACTACATACATAATCAAATTAAAGTCAAGATTTTTCTTCCATCCCTTTATATATCCCACCATAGATACATGCTTAAGGTCATCCCCTAAGAGCAAGTGGCCCTTGGATAAATCTCTCCCAAAAAAAGACAAGGAATGCTATTGTACTTCTCTTACATCTAAGCTCCACGAAGGTGATGGGAGAGGGTACATTACAAAAATAACCTTCGATAACACAAAATATGTAAGTGCACCAAAAACACAAGACACTTGTTCATTAACCTAATAAAATTGAAATATGAGTTAATATAGAACTTAAAGACACATAAATCTGCACCCACAAATTATTAGTAGTCTCAATTTTCAATCTTGGATGCACAAAACAATTTGCACCACTTTGTTAGTCCTAACAAGCTTAGCCCAAAATAATAAAAATCCAAAAACTAAATCTCTAGATCAAAAGTGCATGAACACAAATCAAATATGCAGGTATATCTACCATATGCATGACACTGATAAGTAGATGCACATGAGTAGAACCTGATATAACATGCAAAATAACAAATTGACATAGAGAAAAAGTGTAGGAATACAAGTCAAATGCACAACAATACATGGTATATGAAAAATAATATATAGAAAATGCACATAAAAATAGATCAGATGCACAAAAACCCTAAAAACTAAGAAAATCCAAAAATAAACCTTAAATGTAGATAGTCAAATACATAGAATTGGATAGCATATGCACACCTTTTCTGTCCAAAAGAACAAATCCAGCTTGAAAACCACTAAAATGCTAAAAATTCAAGAAAATGGTTAAATAAAAGGGACAAGAGCCCCATCAAACGTGCCAAAATGTGTATCTTGAATTTTGAAACCTATTTGTAAACCCTAATAATCTAACCATTAGTATAGATATATGTAAACTAAATTCAACAACAATCAATGAAGCTTTTCTCCATGAATGAAAAAACTGTAAAACAATCTAAATTATACCATCACATTTAAAAACACTTAATTCCATTGTTCTTCTATCCTTCAAGATCTCATATGGAATGGTAATTGCTCTTAAATTTTAAGCACATACACATGATGATATTTAAGGAATTGAGTGTGGTTGATTAATGCAAGATGATAATGATAACAAGATAATAAAAATGATATGATAACCAGTAAGAAAGTCTGTAAGAGTTCTCCAAAATTAGATTACGGTCAAACGAAGGAGAAAGATTGGGATTAAGAGATTAAAAGATGAATGACTAACACAAGAGGGTGGAGAGAATGAGTAAGATTAAGAGGCTAATTTGAATGAAGGGATGAGATTAAGTGTTAGGTAAGATTTGTTGACCTTTGATAATACATCTTTAGATTCATTGAACCTAGACATGTTGGATAAAAAATGTGAATGAAGAGACAAGTGACATTTGTCACATGCCTACAAATTTAGATTGTGATCTATGTGAATTAAATAGTAGGTTAAGATTACAAAGACAAGAATCATGAATTATTTGAATAAATAAAGGTGTTTATTTAATTAATAGTAGAAAGAGGAGTAAAAATTAGATAATTAAATAAATAAATATTTATTTAATAATAAGATATAAAATATAAAAGACTAATAAAATTGTATACACTTAAAAATGGCTTCATTAATTAATTAAATATTTATTATTTAATTAATATTCATTTCCTCTATTTATTAAATAGATTATTCAATTTATTTAGTAAATTCACTATAGTTTATTCCTCTATCCTAAGTTTTCTAATTAGTCTATTAAAGTGATTTAATTAATTACACAATCACCTAAATATGACTAAGTCCTCTCGCCCACCTCACCTACCTAGTCACCTGACACATCACTTTGGCTAAGATAAATAATTATTATTAATTATTTATTAATCATTATCCTCACCCACACATGTCCTATCTTTAAGGGCTATGTGGCCTCATAAGACTTGGTCTCATGACCATATGTCTTCTCTCAAACCAAGTCAAGAGACATTTCCTATTCCTAAGGGGCTTCTCAAGCCACCTCTAAGGGTCAAAGGTGACTCATGGGACACTTGTACCAAGAGTCCTATTGAGGAAAATGTCTCTCCCTCTTCCTCTCTTTGGTCTTTGTGAGACACTTGACATGTGTCTTTCCCTTCCACCTTCTTCTCTTCCATGTCAATGTGAGAGGAACATCATCCCTATTCTCCCTCTCACATTACAACTACATCCCCCTTTCTCTCAACTCCTTTAACCAAGTCAATCCTAGCCCTAGGATCTTCCACCTTTCATTCTTCACCGTAGGATTGTGCCACCTAGGCTTAGATCCTCCAAAACCCTATAAAAGGAGCCTCATTTTCCCTTTGTGAGCTAATAGTGAATAGACAATCAAGCATTCTAAGCATCCAAGCATCCAAGCATCCATTATCAAGCATATTCATATCATTTTGTGAGCATTCCACACTATCCATTTAATTGCATAATTGAGTTTTAGGCTAGTTTTGCATACATTCATCATCAATCTCCACACTTTGGTGTCATCTTGGGCAAGGAGCTTCAAATTGGAAATCTGAGAGCTCAACCATCCAAGAAATCAAGGCTAGGAGGACAATGGAGACAAGCTGCATGGTAGGTGAAGGTAATTGATTTAGTTTCATCATTTGTGATTACTTTGCATTCTTCATTGTGTTGCATTAGATAGATTTGTTAGCTTCTAAATAGTTAATTTATCATTTCTAGTATTAGACATCTAATTTGCATACAAAAATAAATATTTATTTAAATAATAAAGAAAGAGGTTGGTGAATTAATTAAAGAAATAATAAATATTAATTTAGTTAATAGATGAATTTTGATAAAATAATTAAATTAAAAAAATATTTATTTAATTGAAGATATTTTTAGGTGTCTACACTATACAAAACACTCACACTCATTATTAGGTTTAAACACACCCCAATTTCTATTTGTGCTAAAATACACACCCTTTTATCCTTATCTTAAACTCTACCTCAAGTTTCTCATACTTGATTATATTGTGCTTTTTTTGAGCGGAGGAAGCATTATGGCTATTAGGTTGAAAAATATAGAAATTTAAATGCTATCAAAGCATTGGACACTTGCACCCAAAACCCCAGTTCCTAGTACCTTGACCTAAATTTTTTCCTAAAGTATCTCTCAATTCTCATAAATTCATTTTTAGTAGCAAATCTCACAAATTTCAAGTGCATTTATTTGATCTCTATATTTCTTTTTTTAGCTTAACAATTTGCACTCAACACTTCCTAGCTTTCTATACTTGTTAAAAGTACATTATATTTTAGGATATATTATTTTATATTTTAAATTATTTTTTATGCATCACTTAATGAGTACAATATAATCTAAAATACTATATTTTTTTAATAGACTTGAAGTATACCATTTTGGTTGTTATAATAAATTTGAATATTCTTTGAGACTTTTTGTGAAATATCCTTGTAACATAGAATGTGCATACCAAATCCCAAAGATATATCTTACCTCGTGCATTTTGAAATTGAGTGATGTCAAATTCTTTAGATGCTTCACAAGTGCAAAAGGAGGATCAAGTGTGGTAGATAGTAAAGTTGGTTTTCTCAATAGAACATCTTGACCTCTTCCTATTTTTTTTTGTGTATGCCCAATTATTTTATAATTGTGTGAATCATAAGCAACACAAAATTAGGCTATGCCTAGGAGGAGATGACATGGTATGGAAAGTAGGATGAGAATATACATAAGCCATATGAAACATAGAGAAAGAGCGGGAATACACATTAAAAGATAGTCCAAGGGAAGGTTCACTTTACTCCATACATACTATTATGCACTAGGACAAAAAAGAGAGCAATAAAAGCATGTGCCAAGTCTACAATGAAGGATATAGTAGACAAGTTGATTTAAACTATTGCAAAACTTTACCACTTGATAAAATTTAAATTCATTAATCTATAAGACATCATAATTTAAATATTCATAATTAATAAGCAAGAAATATTTAGTATGCAAAGGCACATCTATAGAATCAACACAATCTCAATGTAGCAAATCCTCACCATGAGTAATAATGTTGCCATGCAACAAATCACGAGGTAGAAAATTCTTGTTACCATTCATAAGAAAGGCTAGATAATTATCATTATAAAGTATGCCATCATTATGAGAGGTATGACTAGACAAAATAATATCATGATTATGCATAGGACTTAGATTGGATGTAAAGGACAAAGACTTATCACTACCATTCATAAGAGAGGCTAAATAACTATCATTAAAAAGTATGCCATTATCATGGGAATAGGACTTACATTGGATGTAAAGGACAAAGACTTATCACTACCATTCATACGAAAGGCTAAAGAACTATCATTAAAAAGTATGTCATTATCATGGAAAGTATCACAAAACAAAGAAATATCATGATTATGCACAAGACTCCATTGAACAAAAAAGAAGTATTGCAAGACATGCCATCATGTATAAAATAACTTGTATATCCATAACTTTACATAAATAAGATAAGTCAATCTAATCAAATACCATAATCAAGCATAATTAATCTAGATTGATTAAAGTTGTGTTGATAATCATAAATATATATTTTATAATTAAATGTAGTAGATATTATATTAGTTTTGAGTATAATAATGTATAATTGATGTTGATGTTATATACAATTATTTTTGTTCAAGTATATGAATATGGTCTTTGATTGATAAATACAATTGTACTACAATAGACCCAAAACTTGCCATATACTCTTTCTACATCCATTTAAGATTGATTTTAAGATACATATACTCTTTCTACATCCATTTAAGATTGATTTTAAGATACTTAAACCTAGTCTAAGATAATAATAAAAATTATTTTGATTTTAAAATAATAATAAATTTGTAAATACGAATATAAATAAAAAATATTATAAAATACAGATGAAATAAAATCAAATATATAAAAATAAATGTAAACGAAATGAAACAATAAAAATGCTTCAATGGCAATCCCTTTCTTAAACTACCAATCTGAAATCCCTTCTCTTATGAAGTTACATCTGATAGAGCAACTCTGGGGGAAGAGAGAATATTGCGAGTTCGAAATTTAAACGAAGCGGAGCGATTTTTGGAAGCGTTCAATTGCAGGAGGTGGTAGTCATTCAAACCTGTAACCCTAGTGACGATCGGGGAGGGCGAGAAAAAATGAAGAAAGGGATACATCCTGCAAAACAGTGGATAACAATGGTGATGCCATCCGGAAGAATCATACGCATGTTGGCCACTAAATTCACTAGCACACCTAAAGTCTACCACTTGAAGTCTCGCCGCCAAATTTCTGAGACAATCGGCCAAATAGCCAAGTTCAGGCGTCGTTATGGTGGTGGTGTCGAAGAAGAAGAAGATAAGCAAAAACCTCTGCCTCCCAACTAAACGCACTCACAGGTCAGCCCCCTCCCTCCCTCTATCTCTCTTAGTTAATGCCACTTTCTCTTTAGTGGATTATCGAGTTCCAACCTCTTTCACCTGCTCAACTTGGTTGATTGCTAACATTAAAGGAGTTATAAACTTGCCTGGACGAAATGAGTATTAAGGAGACTATTCATAATCACGAGAGATAAGTTCTTCAAAATCATTACTTGTTAAATATGAGATAGAGATTGACTTGAAGCCATACAGTTGGATCCGATCACACAACTTCATAAACTGTGAAAACACTACTTATATGAAAATGGACTCATTGTATCAGAAGATTCTTGTTAGACCTGCAGTTGTCATAGAAGTATAGGGATCAATCTGATGGGCTGCACTTTTCCTTTGCTCAAATAAACAGTCTTCTCATTACCCTTCTCGTCTACAAACTCCAAGCAATTATCACCCGTTCAATAAATAGTTTATCAAGCGTTTAACATGCTTTATGAAAATTGAAGATGGGAGCCATCTTGCAAAGATTGTCAAATTAATGATCTAGAATGAGATATATGACACATTTTCTCAATGTTTCTGGATTATCCGTGCTCGCTATAATAAGAATAACAAAAGTAGTTAATCCAAAATTATTGAGGAAATTCTTTATTGCAAAAACCTTAAATCCAAAATAGATAGGTAGCATTTCAAAGTCCCTTGAGCTCATCGTCTTCCACATCAATACACATGGTAATACACTCTACCGTAACTTTTTGTGAGCAACACTGAAACCTCTCCGTTCAGTTTCATCTGATAAAATTACAGATATATTCCTCTCAACTTTTCAAGTTTTAATATCCCTTGCCTCTTCTGGGAGTAAGATAGGCATATGTTAATGTGACTAAGAAAAATACAACCTTGCTAATCCCTCTTGTCCTTCTTAGCCATTCTGGTTGTTTAGAACCACAAAATGAATCATTCTCGGAAAAATCTTCGTATAAGCTGTTCATAAGGTCCATAGTCAACACAAAGCATGAGCTTCTCTGGATACGCAAGTTTTCTTTCCTTTTGGATTTAAATAGTCAAACTGCTATGGACTTGATATTGGATGGTAGAATATCCAATTAATGTTGTAGTTGGATCAAAAAAAGTATTTACATGTGTCATGCAAGAAGAGATTTACAATGGGATCCCCCAAATTTTTGATCTTAACCTTAAATGTAAATTTATGATTTTTAGCTCGTTGAACACTAGGAGACTCCAGTATAGGGATGAGAACTGTGTCACTTTCGTCATATTAACATCTCCTGGTGATTATTTATATGTAATATAGCTGTACCTTAAACTGTTTACTCCTCTTTGGCAACTTAAAATGGCATTCCGTTTCCCATATGTTTTTCGGTTATCTCCATGTCTCTAGGTGACTACGATGAATGATAAAGGCCCAACAGTATCAACTCTGTGTACCCATATAAAGCATTTTCCATATCAGATCGGTGTCAACCTTAAAGACATAAAAACCATGTAGTCAAGGTTTATTAGCAGCCTGATAAATTTCAGGAATCGTGTTAGGTTTTATTATTGATAGATAACTTATATAAAAAAAAG
The DNA here is from genome assembly GCA_027943335.1 of Chamaecyparis obtusa. Classification (NCBI taxonomy): domain Eukaryota; kingdom Viridiplantae; phylum Streptophyta; class Pinopsida; order Cupressales; family Cupressaceae; genus Chamaecyparis; species Chamaecyparis obtusa. The sequence goes on along the minus strand of BSBK01006774.1, from coordinate 480,882 downwards.
GATGCATTATTGCCTCCAACATAGATAGAAGGCATTCAAATTGTCACTTGTGCTGTTTGACAGCAGCCAAAACCAGGAGGGAAAAGCATCACCACACGTCCATTAACAAGCTATTTATGAAACCAGCATAATTAAGATCAAGCCTATAACAGAAAAATAAAATATGGAGCTTCTTTTCTCACTAATTCAGTACCAAAGTTTGAAACAGTTTATGAACAGCATAATGCTTAAACAATACTAGACACTATCCAATGGCAAACTTGCAACTGAGTTAGAAAAGCCACAAGATTCACTAAACTATACTTAGCAAGTTAGTAGGACAAGCAAACTGTCTTAAACAAATCAAAGAATTCTGCCTAGTAAAAACTGGTGGACATCTGTCAAAGATAGGCAATCCACGTAAGAAGGGTTCTGGTTCAGATTTGGCTGACTATTTTTGCAGCCATTCTGAATGTTACCTATACAAACTACTTATTTTTATAATCTGAAAAACAAAGGAATCGGGGCGAGCTATTTCTATCATTCTTCTTTTCCCTTGGAGTAGCTGTTGACTTTGACTGGCACATGGAAGTTTTATTTTCCTTCACGAGTTCATCCGAATCAAGGTCCTCCTAATCCTCAAGTACTTTCACATTTAACTTCTCACAAATAAACATTTATCTTCTTGTCCTACTTCTGCATATGGGATCTGGGTTGCACGACCTTCATCAGCTTCCAGACCTTATCCAACTACATTAAGATGCTATCATCCATCTGGTTGATGTCTTAATTAAATTCAAGGTGCTGTTGGAAGTCACCAAAACAGAGTGCACCATGATTACAGGAGACATCTTTAGAACATTCAATTTTTTTTTTAAATCCATTGAATCTAGCATTACCTCTATTGCAGCCCCTACATAGCAGCATACATCCACCTAACCGACAATAGAGCTTTAAAGAGGTTAATAACAAACTGTTTCAGCAAAAGTACTCAATTCCTTCTTTCAGGGCGTCTTTCCTTGTATTCAGCACTTCATCAATTGTAGTCTAGGTGCCCTGTCTGCTCTAATATTTTAATTCATTAATTTCGAAAGTTCCACAGTCCAAAATGCATTATGAATATCATCCAAATTAGTGTAGCACAACGATTTTGGTTTATTCTTTAATGACATGCCTTTTTTTCTTTCTTTTTTCGAAGCCCTTATTTTTAGCATATTGGATACTGGCCTTGGTGCTTAAAGAATCCCATTTTTCATTTTGAATGTCTTCCTTCACATTGGGGCTTGCCATTGTTCCAAAGAAAGAAGGTACACAGGTAATAGAAGCCATATCTCATACTTGTCTTTTGCTTGAGAACTCAGATACACTCGTGACATGATGAAAAGAAGCACATGGATAGAAGGAGAAAACCAATCTCACAGAAAATGGAAACCTTAGTGCCATTTTTTCTTCAAATATGGGCCTATAGAAGAAACAGAAAATATCCCCACCACTTCGTTTCTCTACTGATTGATTTGAGCAGAGGGGAAAGGAAAATAAATACAAATCGTATGCAATGTCACAAGGAAATTCATGAGAACACGGTTTCTCCTATCCATCCACCCATTTGACATAATAGTGCAAGCAAATTTTCCTGGAAATGCTATGTTTATTAATGATAGTGCAACTTATCTAGCCCACTCATTGCAATCTTGGGCATCACTCACATCCTTAATTTCATCCCTCAACATGTTAGTCCTCAAAGTCTTGTTGGGACTGGGCAACATTGGATGATAATTTAGAATAGTATAAAAAATCACTAAATGGCCTTTTCAGCTTGCTCATGAACAATCTTCTTCCACTCTATGGTTGTGTTCTAGGTGTAGCAGGAGGTGCAAAAAAGGCATTATTTTCTACCTGCTGTGTTAGGTTTTTGTGTTGTACAAGAAGTTGTAGATAAATCTGAAATATGTTGCTTTGATAGCTCAGCCTCATATATGGGATTGACTTTGGCCTCATGAGATGTTAATCCAACTATTTTTCTTACTCAGTTTTAGTTTCTATGTAGGACTCATGCCATCAAAACTTGATGGCTGACATTTGCAGGACACTATTTGAAAGGCTTAACATCACGCTTTGACACTTTTGCCAAATGCAATATGAAGCGATAAATGTCTCCATGGCATTCAAGGCCACAAAAAATGTATTTGAGTTTGTTTGAACTAGGGATGGGTGTTCCATACATCCATCAAAAGTCCTTTCTCAAGCATGATCAACTGAAATTTGAAACATATTGCAAATAAACAACCATTACGGCTAGGGTTAGAACATGGTACATACTAAAAAAACAAAGATTCCCTAACACTAACTCTAACATTAGGATATTTTGATACATTTTTAAGAGAACTTGAAGGTCCAAATAGGCCTAAACAAGACCGAACTAGAATCTTGTTTACCTTGTTGACTTCACCTTTCACTCAAATCCTTTACGCTTAATGATCTTCCCCCTGTTATATATTTCCTAGAGTCTTTGCTCAATGTCTCCTTTTAATATAAATCCTTAACCATAAGCTTTAATTCTAGAATATTTATTATTTAGGGATTAGCAGTAGGGTTAGTATATATAAATTTCTTTCTAAAAATCCCTAACTTTTTTTTTGGGGTCTGTAATAGGCATTTTTTTTAAGCTGCCAAACACTCCTCAAATTCAAACTCATGAGCTCAATGGCCCAATGTAGGCACAAAGCCTGCAAGCACAATGGCCCAACGAGGGTTTGAACCTTGGTGGCAGCCTCACCAATGAAGTGTTTTAACCGCTGCTCTACATGAGTCACCCCTCAAAATTTCTAATACTAAATTTTGAATAATCCTCACAACCATCCCTTAAACAAAAATTAGTTTAGGGTTGGCCTTAATGTTTAGTATAAATCTAATTAAATAGTCTAACCCTATCCCTAAAATAACAATAATTTAGGGTTACCAATTAACTTTAGGTCTGAAATTGAAACCTAAATTTAAAATTCAAATGGAAATGGAAACCCTAAACACAAAATACCAACCCTGAATTAAACTTCAAAATTTAAATAATAAAAGCTTAAAAAACAAAAAGCTAAACCTAGGGCCCAACCGTAAATGTTTAACATTAAAACCCTATTGGTTGGGTCCTAGTTTTTAAGTTTAACATTGAAACCATTTAAGTTAGGGTGTTATATTAAAAACTAACGGTTTGGGTTTAATTTTGAAAACCTTCACCTATAGAGTTTGAAATTAATTAAAAAATCTAAGAAAGAACAAAAACAATTAGAGCACTTTACTTGGATTGGCTGGTTGCATATTGTAAAGCCACTAGACTCTAATTGATTGGAGTTGATCCAATGTGATGTTTTTTTGAACTTTCAATTTTACCTTCAAATGTCCTCTTGAAAATCCAAATTCTTTTATGTATAAGTTAGGCTCAAAATGCAAAAAACGGGTTTTAAAGTTTCTTGGGCATGGCAATTTATTCCTTGTTGTCCTTAATTTTGAATTCACAAAATTGGACAACCCTATGCAATTTTCTCATGAATTCGTAGGCGAAACTCTCTAAGTTTGGTGTTCAAAAGGATGTTTTTTGAAGGCAATCAATTGTACCTTGAATTGGCCTAGATTTCTCATCCTACAAATGCCATTTCCAAAGGTTTTTGTTGAGTTTTCCTTTGCTTTTCTTGCAAAAACGGTTTCTCTTCCCTAATTGCAGGTACTTGGTTTTTGGTAACCTTTGAGTCTTTTTTTTTATTTTTGTTGTTTGTTTGGTTTGTTTTCGGTTTTGTTTTTGTCCTAGATTGATTGCATTTCGAATTTTGCTCGTTTCGAGCTATCTTAGGCCTAAATCGGAGTTGTATTTCAAGAGATAACGAGGAATTAAGTACATTGCAGGTGGGCTTTTTAAGCCTGTCTGCAAGTCTTCATTTCTTGTTTTAAAAATCTTGTTAATTGGGCTTTTTGTCAGTTGTTACATGTCATCTTGGGTGTCATTTATTTGCAAAATGGAATTAAAAATCCACCATTACATATTGGCAAGGGAATATATGAACTTTAATGAAATTATAAAGCATTGGTGGGCTTTTTGGGCTTCATTACATGTTTTCTCTTTAAAAGTTTAAATGCTTGTAAATGTGCATGAGAAACCCGTCCTTGAAACAAAATGATGTTTTTAATTAAACAAACACTTGTTTAGTGGGCTTTTTAAGCTTATTTGCAAGTGTAATTTTTGTTTTAAAATGGAAGCATGTTTTATTTGCAAATCAATTTCAAAAGCCCGTCATTATGTAAGGACGTTGTTTTTTGTATGTAATACATATTATAAAAAACATTTTTATGAATGAAATGACTTGCCAAATCATTTCTAAAAGCCGTTGGTGGCCATAAAGTGTAGGGATGACAATTTTTGTGTGTAATACACATGCTAAAACCCATCATCGCTATTTGAGAGCCCATTATTGAATCGTGTTTGGAAAACAAAAGCCTGTGGCTGCATTTAGATGTCATAAACATCTTGCAAATGCATTGGAAAAGCCCGTGGCTGCTATAGGCAGTGGTTTAGCATGCTAATTGAATCTAAAAATCCGTCTTTAAGTTTTTGCCCATTCTTGAAACTTGCATCATGCCTCAAGAAGCCCGTCTAGGGCATTTTTTTGAAGCTGCAAAGTGTTTTGAACTTGCAACATCAAATATAAAGCCCGTATGGGCATTAAAATGGGATTTTAAAGATAGGGATGGCATTTGATCAAAAGCCCGTCCAAGGGCAAACACATTCATTTGCAGCTTGTTTTCATTGACAAAAACCGCGTGTCTTCTATAGGCGCCGTTTTTTTCATCCTTTGCAATTTGACTTCATTTCCAATAAAAAACTATGTCTTGCAAGGTTGAACCAGTCATTGAAGTGCTATTCTCAAGCATTTTGTTTCTCATTCATGGCCATTTGTCAAGGATTCGAAGAGGACTGAATTTTGAATCATTCTTTTGAATGCTATTCTCAAGCTTTTCTTCTCTCAATCATGAACATTTGTCAAGAAATTCTTATTGACTCAAGAATGCATTGATTTAGCAAGAAAATTTAATCAAACTTTTTTGCCTGTATAGTTGAAACTTGGGGATCTTCTTCCAAATTCGAAATCATCAAGATTTGGGGAGATTTCTTCAAGGATTCAAAGACTTCTTCATTACATTTTGAGATTCTCAAGAAGAGGTAAGCTTTTTATTTTGATGTAAGCTAGGGCTTTCTTGGTTTATTTTCTTTTCCAAGTTTTGTGTATATGTTTGTTTGTTTTTGGAAATTACAAATCCTTCAATTCTTTTTCAGATTTGTAATTCTTGTTTAAAGTATTGTTTTTCAAAACAATGCGATGATCTTCGCCAAATTTCAAAGAGAATTATTTTTTTAAAGTTGCAATGCAAGTTCTTCTTTACTCCAAACACTCATTTTTCTTGCATTTGCAATTGGGAATTAAAACCCCGTCCATAAGCTTGTTTTGCATTAAAAGAGTGAAGTTCTTCCTACTATTTGTAATGTGAGCTAAAAAGCGCACCTTCAAGTGCTTTCCAAGCATGTTTAGAGCACTTTTCAAAAGGCTGCAAATGGACTTCAAAAACCCGTTTGTACGCATCAAGTACTTTCCAAATGGCTTGTAATGAGAAGTAAAAACACCACTTACAAGAGAAAAGTCTTCCCACTTGTCTGTATATACTTGCATCCCATTTCCATATCAAGAACTTGCATTTCATTCACTTATAGTGCTCTAGAAAAACTCTTTTTTTTCATCTTTTCTCCCATCTAAAAAGTTGTTATCGTCCACTTTTGTAGTCGGCATAAAATGTATATTGTTATGGTTGACAATATTGGTTATCCGTCAATGTATTAATTGTCTCTATTAAATTTGTTAACACTCTTGGGTAGTTGTCGTGTCGATTGGTTGATGGTTGTGTCCCTTTTGGCAACCGTTGGGTCATTTAAATATGTCATGTGCTGCCAAGGAAGGCAGCATGATATGGTCGGGTAAATTGTAATCCTTGGCAGACCACCTTGGTCTTCTTCTCTATAATTTATTTATGAGCTAATAAAGATATACTTTACTCCTATATCTGGTACGCACTACTGTCTGTATGATTATTTCATGTATGTAAATTACTAGGTATAGCAGTAAACATCTTGGTGTTGTTGCCTAAGTTCGAAACTAGTGGTCAAGGGAAGGAGGATTGGTGTGATGGCGGCATAATGGGTTGTACCTTCGACCAACAATTTCAGTAACTGACAGCGATGTCGAGGACAATAATAAAGTGACCCAAGAGGACCAGTTGACACAGGATTTGGTTCACGCATGGGACGTGTCGGTTGAGGAGTACGTGCAGCGGGAGGCTCGAGAGAGAGCGGTCTCCCTTGGTACGGTGCATGTCGAACTCACGGTGAACAATCCTGTATACAATCTTTTGGGTAGCCTTCCAAGATTGTTGGCTCGCACGTTAGTAGAAGTTCAAGAGCAATGAGAGGCAAGAGAAAGGGAAAATTGCAGGCAACAAATACTTCAACGGTACAAGGAGAGGAACCAAAGGGAGGAAGAACCACACGACACTAGTAGGCGCCGTAGCTCCAACCACCAAAATTAATGCCCCTTTTGCCAAATAAAGACAGAAGGCGGACGAGGGAAGGAACATAGTCGGAGGAAGTAGAAACTTTGGTGAGGAGATCTCTATGGATTCAGCAATAGGCTGAGAGACAACAATGACTACAACAACTTGCAGGAAGACCTATCAGTCCACCCAACCAAAGTGACACTCATACGACTATTGATGCATCACCCACGCGACAAGAGTGGGAAGATACGACAAGAGAGTCACCACTCCCTAACATCCTGTAGGCACAAGAAGGGGTGGAGGCAGACAGTTGGGAGAGTAACTCCATTCGTGCAAAACCATCTGAGCACTCTGAGAAAGTCAGTGGCGAAGAAAGGGACCTCGTAGGTGAGGTCGTAGACATGTTTGAAAGTACCATACGGGGCATCAGAAACCTTGGCATATTAGAACAACTCAAAATAGGGCGAACAAGATCAGAACTAGAACTAGAAACTCCAGGGAGGAGGGAGTACCGGTACTACCTAGGTGTGTATGACAGAGGTGAAGGGGAAGGGGGTCCACACGTGCCTGAAGGTGCAAGAGAAGCACAAGGACGTGGCGAAGGAACTGACCCACCAAAGTCAAATGACACCGAGCGTATTGATCGAAGAAAAAGAATGGTGAACACCCCAGAGAAGTAGACACTTCCAAAATTCAGTAGAGATGGATTGGAAGATTCGGCCCATTATTGTAAGACGTGTAACCATATGGGAGGCAAACAATCAAGATGATCAAGATTACTGGCTGAAGGCTTTTCCGGCCACCCTACGGGGAGTAGCGATTGATTGATACATAGACCTACCAGCAGGGCACAAGGCCACTTGGAATAATCTGAAGCAAGCATTTCAAGCTGAGTTCAAGTTATTTTGTTATGATGACGAAGTGGTAGCGGAAATATATAATACCTGACAAGGGAAAAGTGAGACAGTTCGGGCCTATTATTGTTGGCTAAAGGAGCTCATTGGTAAGTTGGAAAGCCAACTAGCGGACGGATTGAAGAAAAGATGGTTTATTGAGGGATTAACCCCCTTTATTTGGAAAAAAATGAAGGTGGACCCCCATCATCCTACATGGAGGCGTGCAACCGAGTGATGGATATTGAGAGTGAGAATAAAACATCCGGAGGAAAGAAGGTGAGTGATGATGATAGTACGAATGATGATAGTGAGGTAGAGTCTAAGATAATATAGGCCCTGCGGAAGGACATGATGAGGATGATGAAAGAGATGAGGGCAAAAAAGGAGACCAAGGAGGGCAAGGATGTGTGGTGCACAAAGTGCAAAAGTGAAGGGCACACCAGGGCCAATTGTCCCTAGAAATCCTTTTGTGACATTTGCCAAGTGTTGGGACACTCCATTAAGGAGTGTCCGTACAATCTAAAGGTGAGGAGCACTCAAGTGCTCTTCATAGAAGGGGAACAGGCAACCCTGCCGACCACACTACAACTTTCTTCCATCTTTTATTGCTCAAAGGCCTTCCAGTCATATCTAACATGCATAGCTCCAAGTTTGCAAAGAAGAAAGATCCACGACTTCTTCTGTTTGCCTGAATGATCTATCTAATTAGCGGATCATGTTGTTGGTCTTATTTTTCAAACAGAGTTCAAGACTAAAAGAATGATATAAAGCAAGAACAACCACATGATGGAGCATACAAGGAAAGGGATGAACGAATGGAATGAAGGGGAGCATAGAATGCTTTCAAGACAAAAATGGTCATGAAAAGGTACTTTCCCAGTAACAACCGTTATGATACAAAACAACCAAGGATGCAGATTCATATTCCATTTCGAGATGCTTCCACCAAACCTGGACACATCAATCATAGAACACCCTGTAGCAGCATGAAGATTGAGAAAGGATGATGTAATAGGAGTCATGTCTTGTTAGACACTTAGTTTATTTTCATCATGCATTTTGTAATCATGCAATTGACAAATTACATGTAATTGGGAAACAAGTTGTAATTGCAAGTGATCTCTTCACCTGCAAAGTCATTGCATGTAATCCAACTGCAAGTCAAGCTAGTTAGGACTCATAGTTTGAATAAGTCAAAGTTAGTTAGGGAATAGGCCAAAGTTTGTTGGGTTTCTCCCACCTTTTTCTCTCAGCCCCTCACCTATATATAGGAGGGAGCTTCAATGTAATTATCTTTGGCAATGCAAGAAAACTCTACCAGTTTGTATATGCACTCTAAGACTTTGAGCTTAGATGTAAATTAAATTGCTTTCAATAAAAGAGGCAGGTTGTTTTAAGACTTTGTGCCAATTCAAACTGTGATGTGATGATATTTTCTTGAGTTGATTGTGAGTTTTATGCTTTGTTCTAGAGGGATTTGAATTCAATTTTGCAGATTTTGAGCTGAATATTGCATTCAAAGTTATGGTTCAATTTGAGCTTTTTGAAGACTTTGTGCTACGGAAAGGAAGATTGTTATAGTTAATAGTGGCCTCAAATACTTGAGGCTGAAAGACTTTGTGCTTTAGTGTTAAGTACTTTCATAAAAATTAGTGAATATTCGGTAAGAGATTTTGTGCCTTACCATTTGTTTTGGTTATTAAATCTTCATTCGGGATAAGTGCAGAAGACATTGGGATTCTGCAACTGTTCCACTCATATAAAGTAAATTGGTGTCTTTGGTGTTGTTCTTACGTCAACTCCTGAGCCATCGATATTATCGTAGAAATAGGCACTTTTTGTTAAGTTTTAGAGCTGTTTATAAGCTGTTTGCAAATCATTCCCGAAAAAAGAGGAATTGATTAAGAGAACTGCCCTATTTTGTAATTTCCAGTTAAGTTTCTATTGGAGCCACCTATGGTAAGAAGGGCGCCTCCCCTATTGTTGAGAGGAGAGAGAAATCTCATGAGACGTTGCCTAAAGTCACAGTTTTGCAAGTTGTGGTAACAGTGACTTACAAAACTTTTAGCCAACATTCTTGATTCCTTTTAGGATTGTGATTTAGTTGCAAACAAGTCACTTCTCAAAATATTTGCTTGATTTAAAAAATATCTGTAATCCAAGCTGATTTGGAGCACCATACGTGCAAGTGGAGATTATTTGCGGTTTTGACCTTTTTTTGCTTCATTGGTTCAATTACTAATTTAGAGCCTCCCTCTATGTTACTCTCATACCAATTATTTTTCTTTGCTAAGTTTATGCTAGCCAATAAAGCTCTAAGTTTGGTCAAGTTACTGTTTCTTTTACCATAATTTTCACAATAGCTGAGTAATGCTGATTTAGAATGATTTTTAAACATAGGAAACCCTTCCTGCATGTCCTAGATTATTTGTGGCTGCCTGGGCAAAGTTAAATTTGATGCATGGCAGGTTCCCATTTTATTGTGATTTGGTTAGTAGCCTTATTGACAACCACTTTCTTTGGGTAAAATGTTACAAGAATTGGAATAGCTTTTAACTATGAAAGCTTGTTGTTTATCTATGCCCTTTTGACAAATTGTGAAACTCATTGTTTGATTAACTGGTCTTTATCTGGATTTATTGTCAAGTCTTTGAGAGTATCAAAGAAATATGGTGAAATAGAACAGAAGCTTAAGTTTATCATGCATTCTATAAAAGCTGAATTAAGATTGCTGACCTTAGCCTGGCTCAGTAGGGAAATTACATCATCCGTATCAGTTTTGTGGAATGGGCCTTTGTCTGCTTGATAAATGCACAACTTGGTCATGTTTATTTGACTGTGTCAAGGCAGATTTGGACTAATTGTATTTGTTACCCTCTGTTCAAGAATTTAGAAGCATCCGAAGCTATGTTACCCTGGGTTTCTGGGATGGGGGAATGTGGAAACGGGTTTTTGGGACAGATTATTTTTCTCGGAACAGGGGACGGCAGTGGGGACAGCTATATAAAAAATAGGGAAAATTTAAAATATATAGGGAAATTTTAAATATTTGTATGAAAACATGGATAAAGCATGCTTATATACTTTATAGAACCTTAACATATAACATTTCTATTAAATAATTTAAATTGAGAGTTCACATGAGAGTGGAAGTCAAACAAATTATCAAAATTCAAACATTAATTTTAATTGGACAGCCAAGGGATGGGTTTCTGAAAGTTTCTGTGTTTCCGAGACGTCCCTGTTTCCGGGATGGGTCAAATTATGCCGGAAACGTGTCCCCGCGTAACATTGATCCCACTGATCCGAAGTGTAAGCTTCTTGAGATAAAGATTACAGCCTTTTGTGAAGGCTTGGGGTTTGTTTATTATAGGGATGAATCCTTGCCTTATTAATGGCGACAGTCTTCTCAATTCACCAAAGTTATTATATCTTTGAACTGTTGGTTTTTTCTTGTGTGCATGAAGCACCTTGGCTCAGATGCCATGACAGTGTACTGCTCTACCAAATTTATCCTGGATCTTCACTTGGTCCCTGCTGTTCTGAATCTTGTTATATAATTTCTTACCAAACAACAATATCAATCTCCTTACCATAGGGGCCTGCCAAACTAATTAAATATACCTATGCTCCCCAAAATTTTTGGGACAGGGAGCGGGTATGCGTTTTCAAGAGGGGTTTTTTTAAGGCCATTTTTTAGGGGATGGCTAGTTAAAAAATAGGGAAAATTTGAAAATATAAGGAAACTTCAAATATTTATATGATAATGTTGATCAATTATTCATCATAGACGTAGAACTTTTGTGAGCATGGGTAATTGAATAGCATTCATGATGTTCTTTATATATGTATATAAGCATGAGTTAATAAAGACATGCTTAATTAGTGTGTATATTTGGGTGAGGGATATATTATTGAAGATTTTCTGAACCCCTCAAGATTGCATGTTCTGCTGTCAAACTTATTAACAAAGAGTAACAATTAAGTAAAAAGATAATTGGTTACGTTCCAGTTTGACCCCAGCTAGGTTTCTAATAGGTGAGATTGTTCTATGAGTTGTCCATGCAGGGCATCGTAGATACATTTTTGCATAATAAAAGTAGCATTTCCTATTAACCATGACTTAAATCGTACTCAGCAGTATAATGACTGTAGCATGCCAACTTTGTTTGTGAAAGTCCTTGAATACCGAACAGGTTATCCAATGTATGGAACAAGATAATACTTGACTATTACTCCAACTGTGAAGATGCGGAGGTCTGCAATAGGGGATATGTATTTTGCAGATTTTCCAATCATGATTAATCATTGGTCTATAACTTGATCAGACTTATAGTTTGGTGGGGGTTTTGGGGCAACACCCCCAATAGGGTTGGGGGGCAAGCACCTAGTATGTTCCTTTGTTGCAATGTAGGGTGGGGTTGAGGGGCCCAGCCCTTGTTACTAAGCCCAAATGAAGACCTTCGAAACTACACAGATCTTCACAGCACATGCCATTTTCATAATCTTTTGTAAATCTTCGATGGGTGTGTCATAAACTAAACATGGATTGAAAGGTTGTATTTTATAAAAACAAAAAAGAAAACTAACCAAATGCACCTGGTTATGTTAGGGGACGGCTAGCTATCCTTGGGACAATTATGGGACGTTTAGATGGCCCCTGACTATCCCCTAATGTACTGGGACATTTCCATTTTATTTTGCAAAATAGAGGATTGGATGGGGATGTTTCCTACCTGTTTCTGTATCCCTGAAATGGCCCCTATTGGGGACAGGGTCATATCTGGCAAGGGATGTGTCCTTTGGGAGCATAGGAATATACACATATTGGGGGTTCTTTTGCATGTTGACCTCCATCTCAACCCCGCTCGACCTTAGCCTAATGGATCAAGTAAGGAGAAGTTGGGTGTTGTCAAGTTTAGTTCCATGTGTTTTTTTCCATCTTTGGATGATGAGCTGTAGACCTTGCATAGTGATCAGAACTTTTAGGGGCAGTTGCCATACCTCTTTGATACATCTCAGGAATATTGAATTTTATTTTTCCATGGACTCCAATAGTTCACTACAATTAGGGATCTGAAAATTGTCTCCACTAGGGCTCACATGATCAAACAAGGGCTTTGGTACAATTGTAAGTGCAAAAGGCCACCCCTGTTGTTACTTATTGTTTTGCACCTCTTTATCATTTCCAATGATTTACTGTTTAGGCATTATGTCAAAGTTCAAACACTTTGCATCCCTCATTGATTGTTCAAAGTTGCTTACAGGTTTATAACGCCAAGTTCCAATGATCATTTAAATATATGCATTCAGATGAAAGAGAAAGGCAAACTGTTCTAAATCTAACTTCTCAGTATGACTGAAATGGTTGCAGCAGAGGTAGCTTCCAGGTATCTTTATGCTGGTTACAATCTTAAAGTTGTATTACAGTGCTCAGAAACACTATCATTCACCTCATGCTCTGTCCCAGCTAACTTCTATTGTCTGTTCCAATCGAATATATCATTGCAGCACCCAGAGAATAATAACATTGGTCTTTAAAAGAAGATACTGATCTGAAATAGGAGTGACAGAGCCAGAAATACACACAGAAGGTGAAGGAATATATTGTATCGCATTATAACTCAAACCACAGTCCACGTGCAGGAAATAAGCACCTTCATTCTACAAGTAAATGTCTTAAATGCAGCAATATAGCAACGCCCAGTCGCCCAACTCCATTGATCTGAACACCTCTTTTGCAAGGGGAATGTCGCAAACCACCAGCGACTCCACTACTCGATGTCAACTCAAACGCCCAAGGAGCAAGATCATTTAACCCTTTTCTTCTTCATGCAAGCTTGGCAGCCACAAGGGTATGCCACTTCCAATTAAGGAAATGGCAGTACCACGCTCAACAGTCAACTTAGTGGCCATCCTTTTCTATTTACCAAGTCAACTTCCAATAGCAATATGAAAGCGACCACACAGCCCAAGAAAATTATTATTAATAAGATTAATTGAAATTCTAGGCGGCCACCATATAGTATTAAACATCAAAATATGAACTCCAAGCCATGGTGCACAAGGTTGCAAGAAATAAGGTGACTTAAATCATACCTTTTCACCTTTATTACTATTACACAAAATGACGACCAAACACTACCAATCAGTCACCAATATAATCTTGAAATTTGTTTTTTTAAAAGACCTCACCAATTTCAAGCTTAATCTTAAAATCCAAATGAACCTGGAAATCTTCTTAAGAACAAATGCACCATAAACGAGGGTTATCATCCCCACTCCAATAATCAGCACACTGTCAATCCCTGTGTGGAACCGGTTTGGTGAAGCAAGAGGGCTTACATCCTCTGCTCCAATCAACTATTGGGGTTTTCGTCCCGCTGGCAAGAGTATGGCCAGAGGCAAAAACCCCAGAAATCTCCACAGCTAAGTAAACAAACTCACAATCTTTTGTATATGGACAAATGAGTCCTCGGCCTCTTTTATAATCATCCTGGGAACTTTTGGAAAGTGCATTATAAAAACACTTCGGGCCCGTTTGTTTTCTGGAATTAGACTCGAATTGGGATTGTCAAATCCCGGAATTGACTTTTCGAAGTTTGTGTTCAAAACATGAAACTGGAATAGGGATTTGTTAATTCTCATTTACCCCCAAAACCAGTATTTGAATCTTCCATCTAAATAGGTGGAATTGGAAAATCAATTCCAATTCCACTTAAATGGGAATTGGGGGTAAAGCAAAATTTATAATATTTTGAAATCCATATGCAAACAACATTTTCCTTCTTCTCATTATGAATTCCAAGTGAACCAATGGTTCCAGCCATATTCCAAAAACCATTTTCTGGATTTAAAACTTCCAGAATTGTCAAATACTGGAATTTGACAATTCCAGCATTATTTATTATTTAATTCCAGCAACCAAACGGACCCTTCATAATTTAATTAAATCTTATAACCTCAAAAAGTGATTTATTTAAATATTTAATTATTCCGGTCACTTTAGGTACAAGGTTAAGCATCATATAACTTTCTCTTTCCAATGAGCCATTATATTGAGATGCATGATAAATTATTTTACCTTAGTAAAATTAATTACATATAGCTCAAAATTGCACCTGAGTTGCGGAAACGGTCGAAATGCATCAAAATTGAAAATTGACTGCACAAGAGTAGTACCAATGGTGAATGATGATAATCGGACCAGACTGCATGACTTACTATAAAGAGACGCTCTCTCCAAGAATATTGGAGCACACCAGAAGCCAAAAACAACCATCAAAAGTGCCCTTTGAGTCCTCTAAGCCTCTTGAATTTGCTGGTAACATCAAACAACCACTCTGATAAGGCTGATACACATTCAGAGGGACAAAACCAACTACAAAGCAAGAGAACCTGAAAATGGGGACATTATAGTAAGGTTCAATCAAGAGATGTGTAGATCTTTATAATTTTGGGGGCTAAATGCATGGGATATGAGGTCAATTAATCGATTTTAGCTCTTGTCACTATCTAAAGGAGAACTATGATTGATAAAGGCTGGTGGCAGTGCAATTGACATTGCAGTAACAGCGGTGATTATCGTGGAATCTGCAGAGAAATAAACTGCCTTTTTGGTATAGGTTAGATATTGACTTCCTTGATCTTAAATTATTTTAAATTCTAATAGCACAGTGATCACACTTGTATTACTTTTTAGGCTAATCACCGAGTGAAAAAGTAACATGTTCATAATTGTTGCCAACAAACGAGATGAGTTCAACTACAAGCTATATAGATGGGACTTCAGTATAAGATGTCACTATCATGCCCCCGCCATGATAACAAATGCTTGCACCATTCTTAGTAAAATAAATTTGTCTTGTTTCAAATACTTCACAATTTTCTGAAATCTAAATTGAACCCAAACAAACAGCAAAGAGAAAGTGATCGATATGACCTCGCATTGATATAAAGGTTGGTGCATACACAGCGGTTTTCATAAAGCACACACATGTATGATATTATTTATGGTTGAGTAGTAAGTTCATCAAGGCAGCGACCTCACATGATTACCACAGAGATTAGTTATTAGCTATAGTTAAAAGCGATTTCATTAAGGCAGGAATCTGACGTATACAACAGCAATTTATAAAGAAGCAAAGGACAGTGTGAAAAGGTACCACTCTTAGAAGGGGCTATGACCGTAGGAAGGGGCATAACCCTTCCTTACTAATCAAAGGCTATAAAAAGAACTCTATTTGAAGGAAGGCATCAAGGAAGATCAAATAGGATAAAGGAATTCAGAGCAGATTATCTCTATTATAAGAACCTACATTCTCATTCAGCAATTTGGGTGATATAGTAAATATTATGGTATTCATCATGGTAGTATATTTAATACATATGTTTTGTATAGCCAATAATACGAAGCGCTATTCCTTATTTTACTTATTTCCCCACAAGCAATCATGTGGAGGTAAGGAAATTCAAGGAGGGAGAGCAGATACAAATTTCCCTTCTAAGTAGGCCACCCCATGATGAATGGATGACATCCTGCCACATGTGGGCCAAGGGGGGCATTGTGTCCTGTTCTTGGGCTTAGATAAGAGGAATATTTTAGGCACCCTATTGCAGTTTCCTCGCCAACCTCTATGATAGTTTGATTGTTGGAATTGAATTAAGAGAAGTCACAATCATAGGTGGATGAATAAGGTGACACAAATCGGGAGGGCAGAGACAAGCTCACCTACTAGGTAGACCACCCCATGTTGGATGGATGGCACCTTGCCACATGTGGGCTGCGGGGGGGGGGGGAGCAGGAGGGGGTGTTGTATCCACCCTTGGGCTTACTGTGAGGGAAGCTTTGGCCACCCTATTGTACTTCCCTCATTCAACCCCTATCATGGTTAAAATCTATAAATGAATTAAGATGATCATTAATTAGTTTTACATGGTGATGCATCTTGACCCCTAGATCCTCGTGTTCCTGGGATGGGGACATCCTCGGGACAGGGGATGGGGCAGGGCATCCCCCCATTGCTACCCAACCGCCACCGGAATGCAGGGACGACACGGCGTCCTTGGAATAGTGTGGTTATGCCCAGACGCTCCTCAACCGTTCCAGGGATGTTTGTGTGTTCCCCAGTGGCGGATGACATCTTAAGTGGATTTGCACAAAAAAAATAGTAAAAATGTTGCATTTCCAAGGGAGTTCAAACACGTAAAGTTACACGTAAAGTTTGGGATAAAAATGCTTCAAAAATGAAGAATCCAAAGGCCACATGAAAGGGAAAATGTGCTTGGTAGTGGGGGGCGTTGCCCCTCGACCCTGCCCTATATTGTGATGCTTTTTAACTTTTATAATTTTTTATAACTAGCATTTCAAGTACTATATGTATAGTATGTAGTAAATATGGCACTGGCCCCTCGTTATCGTCCCCCCCGCCATCCCCTTGGTGCCCTTAAATTTAGGCTCTTTGTCCACCATCCCAGAAACCCATCTTGATGTCCCCTTGTCCCCCTATCCCTAACGGGCGGCAGAACACTGTCATTAATATATATGCACTTATATGTTGTTTGATCCTTAACCCTTGTAGAAATAATTGGTCTTATGAATTATATTTCCAATTTTTTCTAATGTGACTGCAAGACCTAATCCAAGATTTATCTTGCTTGAGACATTTTAATTGGTAAGGTTATAACTTTAACTATATTACATTTTTCGCTTTAATTAACTTCTGATTTTAGGGCAATCACAAAAGGGGACATTATAGTCACAATATTTGACTTCATTCAAGTACAATGTCCAACATTGTCATCAACTATTATCTTTAAAATTTTGTCATGGGAAGTTTTTTCTTATTATATTTTTCTCAACCTTTTGATTGAGATCAATGTGATTGTGAGTGTTTATTAATATATATTATAAATAACTCCAACAACTCTTCAAAACTATGTCGCTAGAACTAGGGAAATGGGTAACCGACTGGGAAATGTCAATAATATGAGTGACATGGTCATAAGGTTTAGGGCACAAGAAATGAGGATGTGAAAATTTTGTGGCACCTACTAGTATGCATAACCAATTACTTAAGAATACTATAAGTTAACATGAATCCAAACATTCAATTGATTTAACAAATGTGAAAATGACTATAACTATATTTATGAATCATTTTGCAACCATCATTATCTTTCCATGTTGAGTTGAGTAGTCATATTGATACGATGAATCCAGTGCCATGAACCAAAGCTATAGATATTAGAAATTTTATAAAAGCACTCTCAAGTCTAGAAAAAGATTTTGTGCACATTATCTGGTATCTGATGATAAAGTTTTTATATACATAAATAATGGTGGAAAATGCAAATAGAGCAGGCACTGTAATTTAATTCATAATCATGATCCCTGTGGTCTTGGCTCTTCGAGCTGAGTTAATGTGGGTTTGGTGAGAAATGAACTGGACCCACTACACTAACATTGTAAAAATGCTTGTTACTGTAGTCTTTAGTACACTTGCTACATTTTCCTGCGTCATCTTTAAAGAAACTCATTCCTTCCATCATTTTGAAACCATCATAAAGTAATTGAGAGTTGGATTGATGATGTCCTTTAGTGTTATTTAATGTTTACATATGAGGTAAAGACTTGAGTTAATGCATGCCAAATGTTGAGCCTACATTTATATGATTGACATCAGAGACTGCATGAATGCATTCTTATATATATTGATATGGGAAGTGTCAAACAGCAAATATGTGCTAAGAAAAGGCTATACTAAAATATATGAAGTTTTAAACACAGAAAAGATCAACTCGAAACTTACCAAAGTTTTCATAACAATTGATCAAATCAAGCTGCTATTACCATTTTAAGGTACCTATTCAAAATATTCATTTTATCCTGAATTCAGACAAAAGTTGTGCACAAAACTATTTATCACTAACAGTTCTACCAAATTCAGGGGAACAATTATAAGCATCAGAAGAACTCGTGGACTGCTGAGCATCATCATGAACATCTCTTGCATCAGCAGTAACTTTGTTAAACACTTCATGGACCACAGAGGGAAATAAGTGCATATTGACTTGAATCTCACTATAGCATGAATGTGATTGGAAACAAACTTCCTGTCATGATGGGGTGGAGAAAAGCAAGCCCCCTAACTATTTTTCTCTCTGCACAGGTGAGCGACCAGAAATTATAGGCTACTTGTTTGCTGTGTAACATCTGAACATTTCTCTGAGGAGCCTCTAGTCACACCCTTGTGCTATCCAAAAGCCTCTATTTAGAGATTTTCTTATGTCCATTTCATACATTTGAATGTGTGGTGAGAATTAAAAAACAAGACGATGACTTAGTTTGAGAGCCAGTGAGCTGTCTGCTTCTGAATCAGTACCCAATACCTCTTCAGATAGGAAGGTTAGTCAAGCCAAAAGCGGTATCCACAACCCCCATCCAGGTCATCTCCATTGCTGCATCAGTTTCCTTAACCTCTACTCTTTTGTCACAGTGTAAATCATCACCAAAGATAAAGGTGATGTCTTACTTGAGAAGCTTATGTTCTGTTAACCAACCATCAATGCAAAACAGTAAGGAAGAAAGCCAGATCTGTGAGGAACTGTGATCCTTCACCTCTCAGTATGCAAAGCGATCTTTCCCTAGACCAACCATCTTGTTTCCCAAAAGAAAATGGCTGCTATATTAGAGAGGAAATTGCCCCAAAAATTAGCTACTCGATGGAGGAGTTGGAGCAAAGAATATGGTTACTGAAAGTTCATGCCTTGGTATACTGGTTTACAGGAGCATTTCCAGGACCAAAAATGCTAAGGTACTTGGTCTTAAGAAAACTGGAAATCCATAGGATCAGTGGATCTGTTGATGATGCTTAAAGGGTTTTTTTTTGCTGTCTTTGCCTCAAATAATGAGAAAGATTCTGTCTTACAAAGGGGACCATTGTTTGCAGTGCATTAAAAAATTAGAGTTGTTGATGAAACACAGGTTTTTCACTTTGACTCCTATGTTAGATCTCCCCAACAGAACCTGTTCATGTTAGACTCCTTTTTCTGCCCAGTGAATATTAGCAGGTAGCTTCCTTGATGAAAATCAAGAATGCTGATGCTTCTGAGCTCAACAAGAATCCTGGTATTCTGGAGTATGGTAGAATTTGTATCAGCCTAAACTTAAATCAGCAGTTTCTTGATTGAATCATTCTTGGGTGCAACTGCTAGACTATTAAAAGATTCCCTTAAAATGTAGGTTGCCCCTTGAAGATGTAGGTTGTGCAATGACCATTGACACTTAGAAGAGTGCAGTCATCTGATTATTCAAGAAATTATAAGGGGAACCTTAGATAGGACCAAAAGTGTGGAAACTAGGTGGAAATCAAGGAAACAAGATTCCAAGATTTGTAAAACTGTTAAGAGAGCTAATATATACAAAAGGGATCCTTAATTAACACTTAGCAACCATATATTATGTAAAAGAGTTTTTTATATTCGCCTTTCATATTGATATATTGCATTAAAAGATTTTTATATTCATCCTCGACTGAAAGCAAATTGACCACAATGAAGAACAACAAGTTTGAATTCAGAGATTATACAAATCTCCTGAAACACTATACTTCCAATGGATAGTTCTTTGCAAAATGAACTTTCATATGTTAATATTTTCATAGAGGTTATTACATATTTTACCGAAACAGATTCTAGAATTAAACATACTAGATTGATACCCTAAAACTTGGTTTTAGACAAAGACAACACAAAAGTACCGAAGGAAAGTGAAAGGTAGTCTCAATAAGGAAAATAACCTCATTGTAATGTCCCCATTTCATAGGTTAGTATCTTTTGCAAGGGTTGGCCTTCTACTAGGGTTCTCGTAGGCTAATACAATGGATAGAAAGCACATTTAGTGGTCTTGTGGCCCTTTGGGGAGGTTTGCATGGCGTTTTAGGAGCTCAAAGCCAGAGAGGTTCCTATTTTTTAGGAGGAGACTAGTAGTTCGCATGTTGACCACTCAGAGCTTGTGGAGCCTTGCAAAGGCTTGATGAGCTATTTCAGATGTTCAGAGATAGTTTCCTTTTTTTTAGGAGAGTTCCTATTTTTTAAGAGGAGACTAGGAGTTGGCCTGTTATGTTTAGACACCACCAGGAGACCCGTGCATCATCAGTTTTTAGTGGAAGAGGTCACGTGGATGATTTTCTTTTAAAGAATACTATAGGAGGAATTCATTTTTCAATTTGCAGCAGTGGAGGGGACAAGATTTCATTGTTAATTTGACATAAGGAGCAGATCGGAAATATTTTGACACTAGCTCAGTATTATTCCCAACTACAGCCAATTGCACCATTTTACCTTCAGGAATAATTAACTACAGGAGGTGACGAGGGGTTTTGAGCATATTCAGATCAGGAAAATTCTACAATTATTTTAAATCTTACAATTCCATCAGCTCACAATCTTTCATGAGTAGATATTACATTTTCCCAGCTAGGCATTTGAGTTTGGGTTGCCTGGCAACCCAAGGCATTGAAAAATCAGCTTTAGGCATTTGAGTTTGTGTTGCCTGCAAACCTAGGCATTGAAAAATCAGGGTTATTATTGCTTTATCAGATGTATGAGATACTGGTTTGTTGTTGATGAGAATAATATCAGACTTGCTGCTATTATATGCTGATATCATCATTGTTTGGCTTGAGGTGTTGGAACTAGGGTATGTATCAAATTACATTAATTGCAATAAAAACCCTAAGTTTATTACATATTTATTAGTTTGCATTTTCAAAGTTGTTTCCTGTTATTTTCTTGTATTTATTTTCAATATCCAAAAAACACAAAAAATCAGAAAATTGCAAAAACAAAACAAAAAAAATTCAAGAATTTTCTTCTTAGAAAATTGAAACTTAAGATCGGGTGGGATATTATAGTGGTATCAGAGAAAAATTTCGTTGCCATCCTGTAGGGGTTATGACAGTGATTGGATGTATGGATACTCCTTGTAAGACAATTACCGAGTTGATTGGACTCGTCAAGCTTATGAGGGACCCAAATATCAAGGGGTTTTGTGGGACAATGATTAGATCCAAGCATGAGGTTAAGTCTAAAAATAAAAAGGCAATCATTCAGTTAGAGCATGGTATCAGCAATATAGGTTAGCACTGGTGAAGTTGATTTTATTTCAGAGAGGAAATTTGATTTATCTTCATTTGCAGCTGACTTTGCCTCACACATAGGGTATCCTTAAAAAAAATTTTAAGGGAAAAAATTATGAAAACCCATCAAAGAAGTCTTCATGCGGCAAAACACCAAACTTCGCATGGTAAAGAGCACATGCAAACAACATGCAACTCACAAAAAGCACTTGTAAGAACATGCAACCCTTGAAAATAAGAGACTTTTGCTCAAACCAGGAAATCACATGATCAAAACCCTCAACTAGATTCACAATTATTAGTCAAAATCTTCGAAGACGAATCACAAAATTTTCATAAAATACCTCCAACGATTTTTATTTTAAAAAATCAAAAAACAAATTTTTGGAAAAAAATCCCAGATCGAAAGAGGCTCGAATTTTTTTTTTAAAATTCACCAAATTTTATGAAATCCCATCGACCTGCTCTAATACCATGTTACAGTAAATTGATGTTGTTATTAAATAGAGGAGATGAAAGCTCCTTATATAGATTTACAAAGATGATGTTTCTAAAAGAAACAATCGTGAACTAAAGACAAAAATAGAAACTACATAATAAATGAAAGACTAACTAAGATGACCATTAAAGAAACATTACAATATTCTAATAGGGGATGGGCAGGGTACTTCAAAATGCCGTCCGCGGCACGGGAACGGGGGTAAAAGCAATGGAGCATAGGTACCAACACATACTCTTTCACACAATTCAAGCGCATAGGAAACACCATTTAGACTAATACTAGACACACATATTACATGTACACACAAGACATGACTCATTCCTAAGTATCTTCTCAACAATTTCTAAGTGCAGCAATCACAACACTCATGTTGACTTTGTTCCGTTGCGCAATTTTGTATCAGACTAATCTTGCCCCATTGTTTATTATATTGAGCTTGTCCCCATTTCCCAGTGATCTATCAAACTAAGCTTGTCCCTGTTGCTTATTGCACTCAACACTTCACAACTTTCATTTGGGACACGCATAACTCATTTACACATTCAGTTATACTCACACACACAAACAAATCACACCACCGGACTCATACAAGACTCACGTAGTGCATACACACATGTACACACACTTATCCATGTTTATAGGCTTTAGACATTAAATAGGCCAATCATGGGCATATACCTTAGCAATGCCTCTTTGATTATCCCGTGTTTTAGACAATTTCCTTTCCTTTGTTTTCACAGCTTTTGTGTTTGTGCCTTCCATTGCAGCATCCTTCTTCCAGTGGTCTATTTTTATTTTTTTAGTCTTTTCAGCTCTTTCCTCTTAAGCCTTATAGCTTGATAGGTCAGTAAATTATTTTCCTTTGAGTGATTACTCGGAATGCTTCAGTGTCAAGGAATTATTTCATTTTTGAGGCTCCTTGTGCTGTACAAGTTCTTGTCTTGGTCTGATTGGTCATTTGCTTGGTGGTATGATCAGGTGGGTAGTTTTTACCTCTTCCCAGTACATGGAACTCTCTGAGCTTATTTACTCCTGTCCATTATCCTTGGTCTTGAGCCGATCATTGCTTGGTGCAATCAGTTTGCTCGTGCAGTCCTTAACTCTTGACATCTTACTTTTTAATCAACACTTAGCTGCTCTGTTTTCCTCTATGGGGTTGCTCATGCACTGTCATCAATTATCAATCCAAATTCCCATAAAGCTGTATATCCCCGCTTCTACTTGGTTGGTTTTATCAATGCCAGTAGTGGATCTGCATGCTCAGCAATGCATTAAAGGACATTGCATCTTTCAAAAATAGTTTTTAGAACCATAGTTATAATAATTTCTGGTTTGACCATGAGCCAAGATAAACAATTGAATGTCAGATAAACTATTAAATAATTGGGCCTGATATTAATTTTATATTACATCGAAGGACTTTTCCTTGGCCTGGATAAAACAATTGTGAAAGCATCTTTAATTTAATTACTTTTGCCAAGTGAAACATGTCAATTTATATTTATCACGGTGCAATCACAAGGTTAGGATTATAATCTTTCAAGTCATAATCACAAATCAGATTCAATAGTAACAAACATCGAATCATCATTCTTTATCATAGATGTATTTAAATATCAAGATTTACTAAAGTTATCAATCTACAAAACAGAATTAATAAAGTCCATGACGTTCAAGTTAAGTTTTACAAAATCCTTTAGAAAATTATCCAATATCTCGCTTTTGCAAGAATTGAGAACAGTGGGGTATTATGGAGTGTGAGACCATATTTTACTGTTCAAAGCAACCATGTTTAATGGCCATAGTACTAGTCAACATGATGAAGAAAGTCTCAAGATACACATGAATTGATGTTCCTCCTATTTCAAGTCAAACCAAATGGGTTTTTACAAAATACTATTCCCTACAAATAAGTTTGAAACTAAAATGGTGCCATAATGTTTGCAAGGCCAACTAGGCCTTAAATCCCAGATTAATCTTTTGAATATAGAAACATTAGCAGAAATGCTCCACCCTAAATGGGAAATACATAATGAAATATATCCTCTGAAGTCAACCTTTTCTGAACTTCACTTTGAAGCGTGATGAAATAATGTTTGCAAGGTTAACTAGGCCTTAAATCTCAGATTAATCTTTTGAATATAGAAACATTAGCGGAAATGCTCCACCCTAAAGAATCAGGAAATACATAATGAAACATATCCTCCGAAGTCAACCATTTCTGAATTTCACTTTGAAGCGTGATGAAAATATGTATTTTAATTGTAAAGCAAATGCACTTCTTAGAATGCTAGGCACTCGCTACAAGCTTGTTCCTTTTTATTATAATTTTTCATGTCTTGTGCTTGGTCATAGCTTTCCAAGGGGGGCTTCTTTTTCATTTGTTTTTAAATAATGTTTATGGGGCTTAATCTAATGCCTCTTGTCATGTTATTGACATTCACCTTGTTTGTTAATGGCAGGAATTTTGAGCTGCTTATCCATTTTTGCTGGAAGGATAAGCTAAAACTTTGCTTCCCTTGAGTGGATTTCGCTACTATAAATTTGCATGACTTCTTTGAGATGTTATGTGATTTTCTTTTCAACCTTTTATGTTGCTTTAGAATTTTCTCAAATGCAGTGATTTATTATTTTTTTCTTGTATCTTTATACTTAATAGATCAAATTTGGGATGGGAACAAAAAAATTTAAACATGCATTGCAGAAGAATGTCCAAACTATCTGGAATATAATCATGTCTGCAACCTCCAAACTACTTAGACACAATGATGTGAAATTAAAACTGACTGAATTTCAATATCATCATGGTGTCGTCAGTAGACTGAGAACTATATTCTGTTTTGTCCAAAATCTGGTATTATCTTATACTATTCTAGTCAATGTGAAATAAAAATATGAATATGTTACATGCATAAATGATGGTAGTGTTGAACTGTTCAGTTTTCATGCTTAATAACTGAATTGCTTAATCGTCTTCAGTAGTAGTAAGCTGAATTTCGATATGATAAACCTTTGTAAATTGAGTACTTGTAGAATATCTGCTCTATTTGTCCTTGCAGTCTGGCAGAAATAGCATATTTCCTAATTCATAATAACGTTTAGGTTTCTTTCAGCATTAGATCCTTTTGATACTTCTTGTCATTAAAATCTGTTGAATGGTCCAGGAAACTTGTTGCTTAAAGCAGTTAGTATAGCTTAATCAGAAGCATGGCATAGGTAGCTAATCTCCTTCAAATGTAGTGAGATAGTTGGATGAGAGGGTTAGAGGAGAGAGTTGGGGAAGTGGGTCCATTAATGGGGAAGTATAATTTCTGTGAACTGCTCAACCTGAAGGCGCATCCCTACTCTATGGTCAGTTGAATGGCTCACTAGAATTTGCCCATGGTTCATTTCTCATCTCCTACTCCTTCATTGGGCTGGGTTCATGTCATGATGGAAGGGGTAAGGCCTTGCATAGGAAGGTTTCTTCCACTTCTATAGCCTCTTTGCTCACTCTATGAAGGGGACCAGAAGAGGATGTTTGATTCCTTCACATTGTCTGTATTTAGCTGCTGCTAAATCTAGGATAACTCAAATCCTCTGTTCCTAACCTTGCCCGCCTCAATTGATTGACCAGCTTGAGTGTCGAGAAAGTTCAATGGTATTTTGAAAAGGGAGGTCAGTCTAGGAGAAGTTGTCTTTTTATTGGATGAGTCAATGCTGGTTGATGGTATGGAAATGCTTGCTGATGTTGAATTCTAGGAACCAATTTGTATAGTCCTACAACTACCTTTGGCTGCTTCTACAAAAAATATTGGTAGTAGAGATTTGTAGGGGTGGTTGTTGCCGCCTAACAAGTCCATCCTTCTACCCACAGAGAACCTACTATTCAGAGCTGTACATTCTTAAACCAGCGATCTGCAGTTCCTTACTGTGTCTTGTTCCTCTGTTTGCTAGCTTTCCCCACTATTGAAAGCAATGGGCCTTCCTATTATTCTTCTAATTGTTAATTTTCAAACCATGTAAGCAGCTTCTGCACTAAAAAAAATTGTATTAAAACTAAGAAGCCTAAAACACAAACTTGAATCAAAATAATAATCTTTGACCATGCAATCGACAAACACATACCAAATGCACAATTAATGAACTGTCATGTCCCCACAAAAATAAGAAATCATTTAATTTAAGATAAATAATAATCAAAATAAAGAAAACATTTTATGACAGCAATTTCCTAAAATAAAAGATAATTAGAATGTAGTTAAGGCTCAAGAGTTGTGGCTTTCAAAAGGACAAAATAATGAAAAGGGGTGACTCCTCCCTCATATGGGAAGATACGAAAGGGGAAAAGATTCATTTGAAATGGGCATCTAGAAAGGATCAATAGGGAATGGAATTGGAAACTTATCTCTTCTTTTAATCCGTAAGGATCAATATTTAATAGGAGAGAATGAGACATTCAGTCAGAATAAGAGAGAGATATCTGAATACAAGCAGCAAAGCAGAGCGCTATAAGGCAAACAACAGACTTGTATAATAATAAAATGCATAATGATTGGTCTCTCATAGCCTAATCTTTAATCACTTGCTATAGCCCTTTAAAAGAAAGGTTGGTGTTGTGTAGGAAGAGGTGAGTAAATTCTTATTAAGATAATATCTTTAATGTTTTTATTAAGATATTATCTCCTTAGTTAAATACTTTCTATAATGGTCAACTACTTGTTTGTAGTCTGTCTTTCAGTCTAGATAGGAATGTTTCCTATCTTGTCTCTTTCGTCTTCAGTCTAGATAGGAATGTTTCCTATCCTGTCTTCCGTTTTGTTTCTAATTTCGTCTTCAGTCTATGTTGTTTCTTTTAGAAATGTCCTTGAAATTCTTTATAAGGAACACATTTGTTACTCTGTTAATCAATCTATCATCCGGAAATCCGTTAATTTGCCAATTCTTGAATCTTGTAACATTGTATTAGAGCCATTTCTTTGAAATTTTTTGAAAAATTTATAATTTTTTTCGAAATTATTTGCTCAAATTTTTTGAATTAATTTCTGTTTATTCCCACATTGTGGGATCTGTTGTTGCTCATGTCTAGGGTTTGTGAGTTTGGTCAGTTTTCGGCCCTGTTCAGCCATGTTTTTTCTACAAATTCGCCATTATTTTTTGGAGGTTTTTTGCAGCATGACGTTTTTTTTTTCGAAACCCTAATTTTTGGGCTCGATTTTTTTTTTGATTACAGATTCTTGGTGGGTTTTTCGAGAGCTCAATTGGATTGTCCAATTTTTTTGGGTGGCTCGATTTTCATGCCAATGGATCCAGATTTTGACAACACATTCTTTTTGGGTTTTTTGAGCTCCCTTCTGGGTACTTCTCAATTTTTTCTAGGTCTTCCAATTTTTTGCCTCGAAGTATGTGTCAGCGCCCCTTCTTTGTATCTTCATTTTTTGTGCATTGGGAAAAGTGCAAGATGACGTCACTGACTAATCTGATGTTGGAGGGCAGTCAACGATTCAATGACAACAATTATAACACTTGGAAGTAGCGTATGCTCACTATCTTTGAGTATTGTCACCTAGATGAGCTCATTTTGGGCACTACGACGCGTCCTCAACAAGTAGGATTTGACCAGGACAAATTTGATGATCACAATCGAGATGTTATGCTTCTCAAGCTCTCTGTTATCGATGATCAGCTACCGCAGATTCCTTCCAGCAAGTTTGCTGCAAAAATCTGGAAATATTTGAAAGAGCTACATGAAACATCTGACAAGAGCCAGACATTCTTTCTGAAGAATCAACTGATCTCCATTATGATGGATGAACATATGTCCTTGCAGGAGCATCTGACAAAGATTAAGGACATTCACGATCAACTCAAAGCTATTGGTCGGAAAATGGAGGAAGAGGATATGGTAGTCATCACTCTGAAAAGTCTACCATCGTCCTATGAGCACTTCATAGAAACACTCAACATTACGTCAACTAGTGTTGATCTGAAGTTTCCAGCATTATGCACCAAACTCTTGCAGCAGGATCGTTGGAAACAACAGTTTGGCAGCAGTGCTTCTATAGGCTCCTCAAAATAGGCATTTGCTGCAAAATCCTTTCAACAGAACAACGACAACTATCAGTCTTCTCAGCCTTTCCAGCATCAACCTTCTGCTCAATCTTGAGATGGCTCTACGAAGCAAAATTTGCAGTGTAATTACTGTCACAAGTTTGGCCATATGAAGTTCAAGTGTCGGAAACGTTTGGCTGCCCAAGTGAAGCAAAATGCTTCCCAGCCAACAACACAAGTTGCCAAGCTTCCTCACCAAGGCGAAGTTGCATTTTTCGCTTTCTTAATTTGTTTCTGCTTTTGTTTTTGGGTTTGTTGATTTTCTCCTTAAAAATCATTTCATGTTGTCTATAACATGCAAGGTTGCGTGAGATTCTGGGTTTTTACCATTTTTTCCACAAAAATGAAGTTTTGTAATTGCAGTTTGTTTCGAGTCATAGCACTCTTCTGGCAAAGCTTCTTGGTTTCAACATTCTGTAGATCCAGGGAGGGTCTCAGTTATCACAGAATGTTCTGATATCATAGAATGTTCCGATATCCGTACGTTGACCATTAAGGGAGGGTATTAAAATAATATCTTTAATATCTTTATTAAGCTATTATCTCCTTAGTTAAATATTTTCTATAATGGTCAACTACTTGTCTATAGTCTGTCTTTCAGTCTAGATAGGAATGTTTCCTATCCTGTCTTCAATTTTGTTTCTAATTTCCTCTTCAATCTACATTGTTTCTTTTAGAAACAACATCCTTGTAATTCTTTATAAGGAACACATTTGTTCCTCTGTTAATCAATCAATCATCTAGAAATTTGTTAATCTACCAGTTCTTGAATCTTGTAACAATTCTCACAAGGTAGGCGAATCCCAAGATGGGATATGGATGAGGTCTTGAAGCCTTGAGGGAGCCTACATGCACCCTATGACAAGTAAATCCCTATCCTCCTTAGGATTGATGATTAGGAGAGAATTAATGAATTAGGGCTTAAGTATGTTAACTATCAAATGTATTGAGAATCATTAATTTTTTCTTAATTTAATCTGATTTAAATGCATAGTGATGTATGTTAATCATTGGGAACATTACAAAGACTAAGTTAAATTTTCATTTCCTAGCACAATCCAAACCCTAGTTGGGAATTTTAGGGTAAATCAAGTAAAGTCCCAATAGGGGACATTACAAAGGGTATTAGAGCTTAGAGGTTTGATCTTGCCATCCTATAGGGTAAAGATAAAATGATGGTATATTCATTCTTGGAAAATTGATAACATCATATACTTTGGAAAGTTTATGTTGTACTTGACCCACCCTTATCTGATAAACTTATCAAAATTCAAATAAATGGCACCTTCAACACCAAATAGAGGGGAAAAATAAATAACACATTTCATTAAAGTATCTCCAAGCACGAGTCCATTTAATGAAAGTATTTTAAAACTAAATGCAGAAAAATGGTCTTATTTTAGGTTAATTTAGCCTATAGCACGCTTAAACTTGTGTGTCTTTCATAGTCTCCTCAAGTCATAATAAAACATATAAAACAACTTCACTAACCTTAATATTCTAAAATGTAAAGCATGACAAACTCAATTCGAGCTATTTGCGGTGAAAATGAAATCACTTGCAATGTAAAAACATACTTGATTGAAAATGAAGCTAAATAGACACTTCTACAATAGAGTTGAGCACTCTTAAAGTTGATATGTAGAGAATGTGAAACATAACCCTATAATTAATCTAAATGAAATTTGAGTAGAGGATCAATTGTTGGAGCTATGCCACCTGGTGGATCTTCTTCGGGGTTGCTTGCACAAACAACTAAGTCTTTTTATATGGGGGCAAGCTCGAAGTTGAATAAAGTTAATGGCTATCTTCCAAGGAGTCACGCTCGCCCTGTCCTTATCATTCCTCCTAAGTCGGTTTTGAAAGATGTTGAGTATTGGACTAAACATGCTTTGATTTGCAAGTTTCTTGGAATTCAAATTTCTTTGTCATCTCTTTAAGCTTGGATTCGTCGGTCATGGCAAGTGGAAGGTGACATGGACATTATGTTGGCTGCGATTAGCTAATTCTTGGTTGTGTTCTTTTGCATGCCTGATCAAGACTGAGTTTTTGAGGGAGGCCCATATTTTTATAATCATGTGGGGCTATTTATTAAACCCTAACATACAAGGTTTAATTCTGCGGATGATATTATGTCAGGGTTTAATTTTGCAGATGATATTTTGCCAAGACATTTTGCTCCAGATTGCTACTTTGATTGGGAAGACATTTTGCGCCAGATTGCTACTTTGATTGGGAAGTCGATTGCGATTGCTCATCAATCCCTCGATAAAAAGGTTATCTCCTTTGCTTGTATTTGTGTTGAAATTGATTTAAATACTCCATTGCTAGACTTTGTGGAAATTTGTCTAGGCTCTTCTTCATGGGTGCAACAATTAGATTATGAATCCCTCCCTTTCTTGTGCTGGATATGCCATGAGTATGTCCATTTGCAGTGGTAGTGCCCCCGGGTTTCTAAGGGGAATGGTGGCTCTGTTGGGGATCTTGGTGGGTCTTCTTCTACCTCAAGCTAGAAGATGGATTATGCAGGTAAGGGGAAAGCCCCGATGGTTAATGACAGTAAGGGGAAAGCCTTGGTAAATGAGGTAGGCCCTGATAAGGATGGGTTTATTCCTGCTAAACCCCGAGCTAAGGGGCAAGGACAAAAGAGATCCTACAAGGGTTGACAACCTGATGCAAGTTTTAATCGGTTTGAGGTGCTGGATAGTATGGTCATAGAGGAAGGGATTCCTCCAGATGTTTCTTCTGGTGTGACTGAATCAGATTGGAGCATTCCATTGCATGATTCTCATGTTTTGAACTAGGGTGTGGTCGTCCAGCAATAGAGTGACGCCCCTATTGGCCCTGAGTCTGGAGCTCTTGCGGATCATGTTGTGCTACAAGATAATGACATTGTCATGGCAAACTTGACGAAGGAGGTGTTTGCCTCTGGTAAAGGCAAGGGGTCTTCCTTAGCATCGGGTTTGTTGCATAGATCCCTTAAGAAAGTCTCTTTTGTCACTCCTTCAAAGGGTGGTCACAAAGAGGACCAAGAGAAAATCAAAATAGCAAGAGATTTGTTAGTAGAGTTTGGGCTTGTCAAGCCCATGGAAGCTCATTTCCCTCACTCTACTCAATGATTATTCTCTCATGGAATGTTAGTGGGTTGAATAGCATCCCTAGACAAAAGGCTATTCATGAGTTGGTGGTTGATCATTCTCCAGATATCTTTTGTATTCAGGAGACTAAGCTCTCATTGCAGTCCATGTCCTGATGTGCTTCTAGTATTTGGTATTATGGGCAATGTCAATGTATTGGGTCTTTAGGGAGCTCTAAAGGTTTGGCTATCTTTTGGGACCTAATGAAGATTTTTCCACTTTGGTGGATGTCTAGTCACTCAACTCTTTCTATGGTTGCCTCTAGTGTAGACACCGATGAAACAATTTTGATCACTCATGTGTATGCTCTTGTTGATCTCTCTGGCAAGATAGGGCTTTGGTCTCATATAAGGTATGTTAGAGCTTGTGCTCCTTTCCTTCCTTGGATTTCAACAAGGGATTTGAATTTAGTTTGAAGTTTGGAAGAGAAAAGGGGTGGGCTGGCCCGTTTGGGACCTTCTTCTGAGTTCTTTTGTGAAAATGTGGATCTCCTGCATATTAGGGATATCAAGTCAGTTAATGGGCTCTTTACTTGGAATAATATAAGAGCTGGGGAAGATGTTATCTCTGAGCATTTGGATAGATTTTTGGTTTCCTATTTTTGGATTAGAGGCAATCTCACCCCCTCTTCTGAAATTTTGGATTAGAGGGGCTCAGATCATTGGCCTATTAATTTTTTTAGCTAGTTGTGTTGTTAGTCCCAAAAATCCTCCTTTGAAGTTCCAGTTAATGTGGCTTCGGGACTCTTCTCTCCATGATTTAATGGTTCACTGGTGGAGGGATGGTGACCCTGCCTATGGTATTGCTATGTATTCATTTGTTAAGAAATTACAATATGTTAAATGACAACTCAATAAATGGAACATGTTATGCTTTGGTAATCTTCATACCATGAAGGAGAGGGCACAAGAGCGTTTGGCAATCATTATAAGGCAGATTCAAGATATTGGTTTTTCTGAAGTTTTGGGTAGAGAGGAGTCCCAAGCTTCCAGAGACTTTGTGATGAACTACAATTGATTTAGAACCTAACTGAAGATCTGTGATTAGAGATCACCGAGTTGCTGATTAGATATGTAATATGATTAAATTAGTAATATGTTGTCATTGATGTCAACTAGTTTGACAACACTTATTTTGTAAGTTACTATACTGAAACATCTGTAGAAAAGGAGTAAAAGAGATGAAGAACATAAATATCTACATGAGGAAGATGTATATGACAGATGAGGATAAGGAATACATTGAGTAATTTGCTGATGAGTCTATGACCTTATGTTATTGACTTGATTATGTTTCATTCATCTATGATGATGAAAAGAGCTGAAAGACACAAGGCAGTGTGGTTGGTTGATGAAGCATTACAGTATACATCGAGCAACATAGTGTATACCGAGCACAGTATAAACTGAGCTTGTGTTCACCGACGCATTTCTTTGTTAACCGAGCAGGAGAAAAGAATTAAATGATTAGTTTAGCCATTAAGGATAGATGAGCTGGAAAGTACATCGAAATAAGTGATGGAGATAATGTTTGTTACGAAGATCAACGACTAGCATAATTCAAGGAAGATCTAAAGGATGAAATCAAAACATTTTACTAGCACAACTGCCGAGGAAGGTTTAAGCGGCAAAATGGATGAAGGAGAATAAGCGGCAAAATCTAATGGAGGAAAAGCAAATGGTTTACTTGTCTATTGAAGAGATCAGAGTTTCATTGTGAAACTAATGTTGAAAAAAGGACTGCAGAATTATCGCATGAACAATCTTCATGTATGCTTGATCAAATTGGTTAAGGAGAACTGAACTGCAGAGTTTACTGAGCATCAGAAAGCTATTACCGAGCGACAATAAGTCATTGAATATTGTTGATACAAAATTGTAATACTGATCAGAGGATTTGATTGAGCATAAAATAGATCTGAATATCTGCAATTGAAGTTGTATTGTAATCAGATGAAATTGTTGTTACATTTTAACCATTGTAAACAGAGAAATCTCTTAACAGAGTGGACTTGAAAGTCTTATATGTTTCATTCATAGAATGAGCATTGTTATCCTGTCAACCCCAAAGTGATTGCTGGTTGGACGATAACGGTTAGTCTAAAATCCTCTAACAAGGTCACACATAACAGTGTGTTTGTAACCTTTAACAGGGTTGGGTCTTCACCAACCTCATTTCAAAAGAGTGAACATTTTTGGGTTGCCGGTCCCAGGTGGTTTTTCTCTTCACAGGGTTTCCACATTAAATCTTTTGTGTTATGTGTTCATTGTGGTGATTGTTTGTTATAATACTTCACATATTACATGTTAGATTTAGTCAGTAATCATTAGTTGTTAATTGACTGGTAATCAGTAAAAGCATAGACAGTACAGTATTTTATGTTACCGAGCTACAAAAGTTTAAGGAAATTGTTTTGGATTATACATTTTGATTTGGGACTGTGGATAACTGATTCACTCCCCTCTCAATTATTCTAACACTTTGAAGACTGGGAACTTAGAGAGGAAATTTATTGGAAGTAGAAGGCTCACATTGATTGGCTCCAGGAAGGGGATATGATCATCGCCTATTTCCATAAATTTGTGTAGGCTCACCGGAATAGGAGTTATATTTCCTCTTTTGTTAATTCAGATGGGCTATAGTTGACTTCTTTACCAGCTATGTCTCAGGAGGCTATTTGGTTTTATTCTGCTCTTTTTTTTTCTGATGATTCACCTCTTGCAGACAATGAGGAGAATATTATGTTGGCAATTTGGCTGAGTTGGTTACATAGATGTTGTCATTATGGCAACATATGATCCACATGAAGATCGCATAGGTCAGAGAGCTAGTATGACAGAGCGCATTGCAAAATTGTCTAAGTATGAGACAATATTTTCACCAGTGAACCTGGACACAGTTTTTGTTTGCGATGTTGATTGGAGTAAGTTCAGTGCTTGCGCACTTGAACATAGACTTTATGATGACTATTGAACACCCATCTCAGAGCGCAAATCAGTATGACATGTACGGAAGAAGTTATGACAGTTTTACCGAAGATAGTGTCAAGCTAATATGACAGAATTGGTAAAGAGTTAAGGGATTATTTTGTTTATCAAAATAATGACTTAACAATATAAAGGGACGACATCCTAGATGTTAACCCTTGGATAAAGTTATTCATATAAATGTAATTGTAATTGTGAGAAAAGAAAGATGTATGATGAAGTAATGAAATGTAATGAAGTAGTGATATGATGCAAAATATATGATGCATATGTAATAGTGATAGTGAAAGAGCAACGAAGAGATATTGATGCAAACAGTATAAGGTTATGTACCTTAACCTATTTTTGTAATCAGTGTATATTGTACATTACTTATTTGGGTAGTGGGCTTATCTGGTAATCACATTTTGTACTACCAACTCCTAACAAAGTTGAGGCTTCTAACAAGGCCTATAGTCCGTTAATCAGGACTGATACACTATATGCTTGTAATAGACTCCTAACAGGGTCAACATCCTTAACATGATACTTTTGATTAGTGGATCTTTGTGGGTACCATCCCCACCAGAGTTTTCCCTTGGCCAGGGTTTCCTCGAGAACAAATAATGTGTTATGAGTTCTTTAGTTTTATTGCTATGCATGTTGTTTAGCTTCTTATGTTATGCATGTATAAAGATAATCTGTTATATCCATAATTGGGCAAAAGATAAAGTTTGTAGAATATTGATTCACCCCCCCTCTCAGTATTCCCTATTTCTAACAATTGGTATTAGAGCTTAGTTACTCGGAAAATAATCATTCAAGGAAAGCCTAGCAGCTTGAGTAAGATCTCTATGGATATGGATCAACTAGAGAAGAATCTTGAAGAAGCTCTTGAACAGATTGACTTGCTTACTATTGAAAAAGATACTTTGAAAAGAAAATATGATGATGCAAAGAACCTCATTGAGAAATTGAAAAACAAGTTGGAAGATTTGAGATCTGAAAAGGAATCCGAAGTTTTTATTGAAGATTATGATGACAATTTAGAAAAAGAAAATGAGATCCTTAAGCATGAACTGAAGATAACAAATTTGAAGCTTAGTTTGAAAGATGGAAATGGCAAGAATGAAGCAAATCTGAAATCTGAGAATGAAAGTCTAAAGACCGAAAATGAAGGACTAAAATCTAAACTTAGTAAAGTAACATCTAAACTTGAGAAAGTCAATTTGCAGTATGCTGAATTTGAGAAATACAATAAGATTGTGAAAGGTGAATTGACTCAATCCAAACAACTTGAAAGACTATATTCAACTAGTGAGAATATTGATGAACAAATATCTTATCAAAAACTTTTCTATGATAAGACCGGTCTTGGATTCAACACTTTTAAAGCAAATGATGAAAGCAAGGAACCATATTTGAAAATATCTGAAAGCATAGATGAGAAGAAGTCTGATGAGATTAACAAATTTGAAGATACATCTAAAGAAGAAGAATCACTTAAGCAAGAAGAATCACCCAAAGATATGCAAAGAGAATTCAAAGGTAGATGTTTTGCTTGTAATACTATTGATCATATGAAGAGAGATTGCACACGTAAGCAATTTAAACCCCTTAATGGTTATTGTTATAATTGTCATGGTTTTGGACATAGAGCTATTGAATGTAGGAAACCTAAATTTATTGAGAATAATGATGGTAGTAGAATGTTTAGGAATACTAACAATGCAGATAAGAAACCTACTGAAGATATGAACAGAAAAAATTGAGTAATATGTTATAGATGCAACAAGGTTGGACACATTGCTAGAAACTGCAAATCACAAATCAATCAGCTTGGACCAAGATATGGAAACAATGGAATTGTTTGTCAGATATGCAACAAGATTGGACATACAACAAGGTTTTGCAGAATGAACAATATAATTTTTCATCTTAATCCTAATCTCAGAAATCATGCAAGAAGAAATGAAGATGCAAGTAATAGTCAGAAAGGATGCTATAATAATTCAGATGAAGTGAAGTTTATCAAAAGCATAGACCAAGGAGACATATTCAACATTAAAGGTAATCAGGAAGGTGAAGTATCAAAAGGTAAGAATGAATCTTTACCTGACCCATCTCAAAGTACTTAAATTTATGAAAATTGCAATAGAATAGGAACTTAGATTAGTGTAGAAGTAGATATATGATGAACTGAGTCTTGCGCAGTTAATGCAAGGTAATTTATGGTGTTCTTATGCTATGGTTAAGAGCGCAAAGAAAAATATTATGGTTTGCGAGATCGCAAGAAGTTTTAAGTTTTGCAAGTTAGCAGAAACAATTTTTTGGAAAAAAATGACAAAAGAATTGAATGCGATGTCAGATCTAAGTGAGATTGAATTAATAAAAGGTCATGATCGGTATTATTTGATCATCAAAGAAAATTCAAGTGTTAAGAAGATCAAAGAGCAGTGATTGGAAGCATTTTTGCAAGGATTTGGAGAAGAATTTTGTGTCGAATCTACGCAAGCCTTAAAATCACGAAATCAAGGTATTTTACTTGACATATCTTTAAATCAGTGAAGGAATTAGAAGAAATCATGGATGTTTCTTTAATACACAATGTCAGAGATAAGAATAGACCTAAGTTGAAAAGGGAACCAGTAGAACCCTTGGAAGATGATCGTAGGTTAGCTTTATCATCCATACCAGACAGAGTTTTACACCTAGAAAATGTCAGAAGTTATCTTAGATGCAAACTAGAGACTATCAGTGATAGTGATTTCACCAATGAATATCAGAAGATTTACAATCAAGACATGACATTGAAACAAGGATTTGAACATTTGAAAGACAATGAAGTTGTTAAGTATGCATTACAATATGAATTTAACAATGAAGAATGTACTAAGATTATCTTAAGCAGAATTCATAATGGGAAGTTTTGGTTAGAAGATAGAGTGATAGATATCACAGCTGATTTGATTCATGAAGTCACTGGATTATCTAAAATTGGAGCTATTCATTTAAATGAGAAAAACATGAGGAAAACAGTCATTGACAACACAAATTCATCCTATAATGGTAGAGGAATTGTGATTAGTAAGATCAAACAAGATGATGTGAGATACTTATGCAAGATCCTAACCACTAAGTTTTGTGCAAACTCGAGAGTATGACATGGCAGCTGGAATGATGCATGCAACTTATCTAATGTGTGTTGACAAGGTACAAGTTGATATCAGTGAGATTCTGAGAATTCAACTATTTGAGAATCTAGAGAAGATTAAGAAAACTAAGTATACACAGTTTAGGTTCTCATCCTTAATCACCTATATGTTTTTTCATCTATTGAGAAGATTTCCTTACACCATTGGAAATGACTGGAATGATGGCCTAAATACAATGGAAAGGATTAACCTAGTATACAAAAGACATGTTATTGACAAAGTAAATGAGAGTGCAATACTGGTAATCAAGACATTTCAGAATATTGTGTCTAGTAGATCAAGGATCCCAAAGTCTCTTGTGGAGAAGTATATTTAGATGACATATGTTTTATGGTGGATACTGACTTTACCTATATTGAAGTAGTAGAACCTAGAACATAATTCATAGACCCTCTTGGCTATGAGATATCTGAGGTAGAGATAGAAGAGTATGTTAGCAGGTTACTTAAGTGTAAATTGGACACTCAGTGTAATAGGTTTGGAACCTTTGAGGAGAACTTCAACTCTGCAAAGACCTTACTTGAAGAGAAACAATCTAAGAAGAGAGTTGAAAGCACTATAAAGAAAATCCTAAAAGATACAAGGATGGCAGAGCATGAGTTTTTGGTAGCAAAGCAAACAGCAACAACAATCAAAGATATTGGACAAAAAGAAGTTTCGTCTATTCCACCTTTATCATCAATTGCAGCGCAACAGGAAGTAACACAAGTGAAGGTGAAAGTGGAAGAAAGTGAGAAGGATCAAGAAGCAAAGATATCCACTTCCTCCACACCTAGCAAAATAGTAAAGGAAAGTGCTATAGGATCGGGAAAGAGAGAGAAAATTTTAGTGCAACCAGTTCCAAGAAAAATTGTAGAAATAAAAGATGATGTCACTACTGTTAAGAAGAAAGCTTGGAAATTGAAAGTTGAGAAGCTTAATGAGCAAATCATTGAGGATGGAGACTTTACAAGAATGAATAATTACTATGATCTTTATGATTATGCAGAGAGACTTAATCTGGAAAATGCAGTGGTAAAGCATATGGTTTTGGCTAATAAGAAGTTTGATACAATTCAAGGTTAGATACCTGATGATTTGTACAATAAACTTGTGAATAGGAAGAAGAGAGCATTAGAGGAGGACACAGCTATTAGAGAAAATCTTGTAAGGAAGCTTTGTGTAATAAAAGATGAAACTCATTTTGGTCAGATCATGAAAGCCTTAAGCACCCATCTGAGAACCAAAAGGAGAATCGTTCAGATTATGGGAGGTAGATATGAAGAAATTAATTCTGAGACAGAACAAGCAATTATCAAGGTTATGACAGAAAATGTTGGAGAATCATCAGTTGCAGCAGAGCAAGCAGGTGAAACAGAACAAGAGGACATTCCCTCTCCTCCAGCCATTAACATTGAAGATGAAACCATGAATGTAGAAGGAACAAAGATCACCTTGGATACTGATGATAATGTATTCAAGAATTTGGAGAACATTGTTGACAATTCGGCCTTTGAAGAACAAGAAACTACAAAAGGAGAAGAGACAACAGAGACAACTCTTATATAATCCTCAGTAACAGAGAAACAAGTACCCATTCCCACCGAAGAAGATATCAGTCTTACTCCTGAGACTGGAAAGAAGAATAAGATTGGATCTATGATTGAGCATTTGGGAAAGGAAGTAGATGATGATGATCAGTTGGAATTGATCACATCCTTGAACAAAATCATTGGCAAGAACAAGAAAGTGAAAAGTCTTAAAGGATGTCTAAAGGAACTTACTGAGAAGTTACAAAGCATTGTAACTACACAAATTGTAGAAGCAGACCCTTTGGAGAAAGCAAAGAAGGTAATGAGCACTTTTGACAATAAATTCACAAATCTATATGATATTGCAAAAGTGAAAGCACAAGCAACCTATTAGGCCAAAATGCTTTTGAACATCAGCCTGAATATCAAGAATGATATCAACAATCTTGATATCTATATAAAGGACTTGAGGAAGAATTTGGAAACAGGAAAATCTTTGTACATACAGTGTACAAAAACAGAGACCTTGACAGCAGAAGAAGATAAGAAGATGAAGATGAAGGAAGCAGAAATTCAAAATGAATCTAACCTTCTTTCTAGCCCCAATGTGAAAGTATTTGATGTTGAAAAGAAAATTCAGAAGCTATATGATGAAATCAGAGTTTTGCAAGATGAGAGAGACAGAAAAATGAAAAGATTCACACTTTTGAGAGAGCACACTTCTATGAAGTTAAACATTATTGAAGAGCAGTTGGAATAATGTCTTTCAGCTAAGACATCTTTTCAAAAGTTTAACTTTGAGAACCTCCAAGCATGTGAAATAGCATCTTATGGACTGAGTGCACTACTCAATGTGGCAGATTCCATTAAGAAATCATGGGAGGAGTTAGAAGCTATGAAGATTGATTTTGCAGATTGTGTTGCAAGCCTACCAGCTTTGCAATAATGAATTATGGTATAATCTTTTTGTGATACAGTTTTGTACCCCTCCTTACCTTATTTTGTCATTGTTGTCAAAGGGGGAGAGATATATAGTAGAAAATTGATAGTATATGATAAGGATTGATACTCTTAGGGGGAGTACTATATTAGAGATAATATTTTTTTGAGGAGTTATAAGGATAGTATATATTTTATACTATGGCCACAATTTTGAGATTTTGAAGTTGTAGACTTAGCCAATTTTCTCATATGTTGCCACCAATGACAAAGGGGGAGATTGTTGGCAATTTGCCTGAGTTGGTTACATAGATGTTGTCATTATGGCAACATATGATCCACATGAAAATCGCACAGGTCAGAGAGCTAGTATGACAAAGCGCATTGCAAAATTGTCTAAGTATGAGATAGTATTTTCACCAGTGAACCTGGACACAGTTTTTGTTTGCAATGTTGATTGGAGTAAGTTCAATGCTTGCGCATTTGAACATAGACTCTATGATGACTATTGAACACCCATCTCAGAGCGCAAGTTAGTATGACATGTATGGAAGAAGTTATGACAGTTTTACCGAAGACAGTGTCAAGCCGACATGACAGAATATGAAGATAGAATTGGTAAAGAGTTAAGGGATTATTTTGTTTACCAAAATAATGGCTTAACAATATAAAGGGATGACATCCTAGATGTTAACCCTTGGATAAAGTTATTTGTATAAATGTAATTGTAATTGTGAGAAAAGAAAGATGTATGATGAAGTAATGAAATGTAATGAAGCAGTGATACGATGCGAAATATATGATGCATATGTAATAGCGATAGTGAAAGAGAAGCGAAGAGATATTGATGCAAGCAGTATAAGGTTATGTACCTTAACCTATTTTTGTAATCAGTGTATATTGTACATTAATTGTTTGGGCAGTGGGCTCATCTGGTAATCACATTTTGTACTACCAACTCCTAACAGGGTTGAGGCTTCTAACAAAGCCTATAGTCCCTTAATCAGGACTGATACATTATATGCTTGTAATAGACTCCTAATAGGGTCAACATCCTTAGCAAGATACTTTTGATTAGTGGATATTTGTGGGTACCATCCCCACCAGGGTTTTCCCTTGGCCAAGGTTTCCTCAAGAACAAATAATGTGTTATGAGTTTTTTAGTTTTATTGCTATGCATGTTGTTTAGTTTCTTATGTTATGCATGTATAAAGATAATCTATTATATCCATAATTGGGCAAAAGATAAAGTTTGTAGAATACTGATTCACCCCCCCTCTTAGTATTCCCTATTTCTAACATATTATCTTGTCTTGTATTCCCTCTCTTGTTACCAGTGCAGATGAATGATTCTCTCATGAGGCTGATTTCTGTGTTTGAATTGGAGGAGGTTGTGTTTGGAATGTGTAAGGGAAAGGCTCTTGGTCTTGATGGCTTTCCAGTAGAAATTTTCCAAGAATTTTGGGATATTATTAATCAGGATTTGTTAGTTGTGGTTCAAGAATCGTATGCTAACAAACAGATGCTCTGAGCCTTGATCTCCACATTCCTAGTTCTTATCGCAGAAAAGGAAGGGGCTAATCAGTTGGATTTCTTTCGGCCTATTGCTTTATGTAATGTGGTCTACAAAGTTATTACTAAGTTGATTGCAGAAAGGCTTGAAATGTGGCTTCCCACTGTTATCTCAGAAGTGCACGGAGGTTTTGTGGCAAGAAAAAAAATTCTGGATGGAGTGGTTATTTCTACTGAGGCCATCCACTCTATGACTGTTTCTAGGGAGAGATCTATGTTCATCGAGCTTGATATGGCTAAGGCCTATGATAGAGTTAAATGGGGCTTTCTGCAGAAAATTCTTCTTGCCTTTGGCTTTAGCTCAGAATGGGTGAGTTGGACTATGAGTTGTGTTACTTCCTCCTCCTCTATTCTTCTTAATGGTGAACCTACTGAGTTATTTGGAGCCTCCAGGGGTCTTCGCCAGGGAGACCCTCTCTCTCTCCATATTTGTTTATTATTATGGCGGTGGGCCTTGATAGATTTATTAAATCTCGAGTTTCTTGGGATTTGATTCATGGTTGGCATTGGGGTAATGGGTTGCCTACACTTTCTCATCTTCAATTTGTTGATGACACTGCTCTTATTGGAATTGCTCGAATTCAGGAAGCTAAGGCCTTGAGGCAAACTTTGGATATTTATTTGGTTGCGCTTGGTTAGAAAATCAATGAGTATAAATCCTCTATTTATTTTTTCAATACTTTAGAGCCTATTCGGCGAAGGATTGCTAACATCTTGAGATTTCAAATTGGGTCTCTCCCTCTAATTTACCTTGGTATTCCTATTGTTGTGGGTAGGCAACCTAGACTCTTTTGGCATAATCTACTTGATAAGTTGTGACAGAAGGTTAATAATTGGACTCATCAGTGGCTTTCTATAGCTGCCCAAGTGACTCTTCTGCAATCTACGATCCAAGCTCTTCCTATCTATAAAAGCATGGTTCAGATGACTCCTATGTATTTTCTTAAGGAGTTTGATTCTCTCTCTCACAACATTTTCTTTGGAGTGGTAATTTACAAAACTCTAAATGGAGTCTGATTAAGTGGGATATTGTCTATCGACCTAAGCAAGATGGAAGTCTTGGTCTCTGCTCTGCTATCTTGAGTGGCCAAGCTCTTGCAACCAAGTTATATTGGCGTTGATGTTCCAGTTAGACTCAACTTTGGGCTTGTATTCTCACACATAAGTATTTATTGGGAGCTGACCTTTTGCATATTTCTCCGTTTTCTTTGGAGGGAAAGGGTTCTATGGTTTGGCATACTCTGAAGACTGGTGTTCAGTTGGTAAAGAGGGGCATTTTTCTGGATATGTAATAGAGGCTTCGAGGCTTTGTTTTGGAGTGATTCTTGGGAAGGAAATCCTCCTCTTTTGTCCACGCACCTGCATTTACAGGCTCTCTGTGATTCTTTTCTTGCTGTTGGATGGGCTAAGGTGGCACATTAAAAGACAATTCATAATCTGGGCCTTGTGTTGGATATAGATGGAAGAATTCTTCTGATTGGCCTCTAGGGGGTTCTGAGAGAGATCGAAATGAGCTTTCTTAGATTTTGGCTTCTAGGGCATTCAACTCCTTGATGGGACCTGATGTTTTGGCTTGGGGCGGTGCTTCATCTGAGGAATATTGTGTTTCTGCAGGGTACATGGAGCTTACTAGACAATTGTTTGGAGATGCTGAGGTGCCTTGCTGGAAGTAGGTTTGGAATAAATTCTCTTGGTTCGAGTGCAATTTTTTCATGTGATTGGTGGCTCACAATCGATGTCTTACCTAGGATAATCTTTGCAAGCACGGCTTTTAGGGCCCCTTGATATATGTGTTTTGTGTAGCAATGGTGAGGAGTTTGTTTCCCATCTTTTCTTTCAATGCACTTTTGTCAAGAAGATTTGGCACTTCTGGAGGAGTGCTTGGGGATGCCCTTGCTGGCATGTTTCTTCTTTGTTTGAGATCTGGGATTGCTTGGGGTACTCCCCTTCTAAAACCTCTTTTCTTTAGGTTTCTTGGGCTATTCGTCCATCCTTTATTCTTTGGTATGTTTAGTTGGAAAGGAATAGGAGGATTTTTTAGGATGTTCGGATTGGGGTCATGCATTTGTGGTGGAAAATTATCCACTATCTCCATGAGATTGTTTTGGCTAAGTGTGAGTTGAATGGAGGTATGGACCCCTGGGGATGTTGATATTTGTAAATGACTTAATTTTCTTCTTCAGGAAGGGGTTCTTGTGTTTGTTGGTAAATGACATAGTAGTAGGCCCAGACATCCTTTGCAACAAGTTAATTGTGAGGGGCATTGGAATCCTCCTCCGTCTAGAGTTTTAAAAATCAACATTGATGGTTCTTCTCAAGGAAATCCAGGACCTACAGTGATGCAGGAGCATCTCGGGTCCTTGGCAATCCCATGTCACCAAAAACATATTTGAGTTTGTTTGTGTTGCTCGGTTCCTGCTTTGACCGAGTTGGTTCGGTGTTGCTCGGTTTCCTTTGTTCGCCGGTTTTGGTTAGTTATCTCTTTAGTGCTCGGTGAATTTCCCTGGTGCTCGACGATGCTTGTCTGGCACTCGGTTTCCTTGCTTATCGAATTGTTTGTTTTGGATTTCTTTTGAGGCCGACTTGTGCAGTTAATTTGGGTTGCAGATTTAATGTTGGTATCTATCATTGGGAAGCGTGTGGGCCTAGATGGTCATTCCTTCTGTTGATTGTGGATTCAAAGGCTGACTTGGTTCAGTAGCCTCTTGTATAAATGTAGTTGTTTGGTTAGAGTTTAGGAGGGAGTTTTTGGAGGAGAAGATAGAAGATAGAAGATAGAAGTTTAGAGATTGTTGACAAATCCTTGCATGTTTGAGGAATTTTGTACTTGATTGTAATATCTGGCCTAAACCGAGAAGGCCTTACAACCCAACATGTATGAATCAATTTGAAGATAATATATGAAATTTT
This sequence comes from Chamaecyparis obtusa, assembly GCA_027943335.1. Taxonomy (NCBI): domain Eukaryota; kingdom Viridiplantae; phylum Streptophyta; class Pinopsida; order Cupressales; family Cupressaceae; genus Chamaecyparis; species Chamaecyparis obtusa. The sequence continues at coordinate 436,436 of BSBK01006774.1, read as the reverse complement.
TTTGCATTCTCTCTCTCTCACTATTGTGTGTTGTTGCTTTTGTGTGTTGTTGATCAAGGTGGGTCAAGTTAGGGTGTGCCATTCTTGGCCCCTCTTGTCCTCTCTTGCATCATATAGGCATTGGTGGAGTTGGACACAATAGTTCTGGTGAAGTTCAATTTCTTTTCTCTATGTATAAGGGCTTTCATAGTAATAATTTAATCGAGGCCCTTGCCATCTTGTTTTCTCTGGAGCAATGTTGTGTACGTGGTTGGCACATGATTATTTGTGAGACTGATTCCTAGGTTGTTGTGAACTTGTTAACTTGACATGATCTTACATATGTTAGCTAACACTTGGCTTTGGTTATTAACCAGATTCTCCAGTTAAGCAAGTGTCTCGATTTTGTCATTTTTACACACATCCCTCGTGAGTGGAATGTTGCTGACTGTTTGGCTAAATGAGCTTCAGAGCACATGCAAGAGTGGAGTATTGTTGATAAGAGGCATCTGCCCCCTGATTTATCTCATGTGTTTGATCAACTTGTTGCCCATGATAGGGCCTAGTAGAGCTTTCTGTTAACCTCTTTTTGCATTGTTTCTCTTTCAGTTTTAATAAAATTGTACCCCTCTTTTAGTTTTATATATTGATACCAAGAAAGCATTATTACAAAACTATTTACACTCGTAATAATCTTGCATATTTATAAAAGCTCAAACATAAAACTACATAAAGACAACATAATGTCTAAAAAAGGAGAAGTGATTATATCTATCAAAACATAATATAAAAGTAATAAATAAAATATAGAAAGGTGGTGTTTTGAATTGAATGTCATTAATGTCAAAGGATGGGTAACTTCAATTATTGCAGAACTTTTGAAGAGATGAAGACAATAATAAAGGAGTTAGTTTTGAATAGAGCTTCATATCTAAGAACTAGAATTAATCTACTAGTCTATGAGGTTTTGTTTGTCAACTTTTGGAACTAAATCTTCAACTACAAACAAGAGCACTAAATAAAATGTTGATTTGAAAGCTAAGTATGTTAACTATCAAATGTATTGAAAATCATTAATTGTTTCTTAATTTAATCTGATTAAAATGCATAGTGGTGTATGTTAATCACTGGGAACATTACAAAGACTAAGTTAAAGTTCCATTTCCTAGCACAATCCAAACCCTAGTTGGAATTTTTAGTGTAAATCAAGTAAAGTCCCAACATGGGACATTACAAAGGGTATCAGAGCTTTGATCCTACCATCCTGTAGGGCAAAGATAAAATGATGGTATACTTCATTCATTCTTGGAAAATTGATAACATTAGATACTTTGGAAAGTTTATGTTGTACTTGACCCACCCTTATTTTTATAAACTTATCAAAATTCAAATATAATGACACCTCCAACACCAAATAGAGGGGGAAAATAAACAACACGCCTTATTGAAGTATCTCCAAGCACGAGTTCATTCAATGAAAGTATTTTAAAACTAAATGCAGAAAAATGGTCTTATTTTAGGTTAATTTGGCCTATAGCAAGCTTAAACTCTTGTATCTTTCATAGTCCTCTCAATTCATAATAAAATATACAAAACAACTTCACTAACCTTAATTTTCTAAAATGCAAAGCACAACAAATTGAATTCGAGCTATCTACGGTGAAAATGAAGTCATTTGCAACAAAAAAACATACCTAATTTAAAATAAAGTCATTTGCAATAGAAAAACATACCCGATTGAAAATGAAGCTAAATAGACACTTCTACAATATAGTTGAGCACTCTTAAAGTTGATATGTAGAAAATGTGAAACATAACCCTAGAATTAATCTAAATGAAATTTGAGCAGAGGATCAATTGTTGTATATTGATATCAATCAAGCAAGATTAAAAAAAAAATCACACTCATAATGATCTTGGATATTTATAAAAGCTCAAACAAAAAACTACATTAAGACAACATAATGTCTGAAAAAAGAGCAGCAATTATATATATCAAAACATAATATAAAAGTAATTAATAAAATATAGAAAGGTGGTGCTTTGAATTGAATGTCATTACTGTCAAAGGAAATGGTTAACTTCAATTATTGCAAAACTTTTGAAGAGATGAAGACAATAATAAAGAAAGCAGTTTTGAAGAGACCTTCCTATTGTTGGATTACAGAGAGAGGGGGGGGGTGAATCAGTAATCCTGATCACAAAATACCTTAAAATATTTACTCTGATTAAGTCGATAACTACTCGGTAGTAACACAGTTCTCTATTTACCGACAATAGTAAATAAACTATAACTTTCAGTAAATCAATCACACAAATCATTCACAATGTGTAACACAGATTTTAACGTGGAAACCCAGCTTTGGAAAAAACCACCGTGAGAATTGTCACCCACTAAGAAATATACTCTTCTAAAGTACACCCGGTTAAGAGCCAATCTTGTTAAAGATTACAATACACACTATTATGTGTGACCCGGTTAAGGGATTAATCTTAGATCTATTAGGATCTTCACCTTGTTAGGAGTGGTCTTGTTAAGGGGCTTTACACACTCCTTTTGGAATGTCACCTTTCTCAAGGATTTACAATAAGACTGTTAAGTCCACTCTGTTAAGAGATTTTGACTGTTACAAATGCTAGTAAGAAACAATAATAAAAATGACATGTAGATGTGCAACTATCTTTCCTCAATCAGATCCTTGTGCACTCTTCAATCTTCACTTCAATTATTTATTTTCCACTAGCATCAACACTTCATCAAATCATTGTTTTCCCGATTAGAATCTTGTTGTTCCTTCACCTTTGCAATAGTCGATAACCCTTCAACTATTCATTTTGCCAACTATTTGTCCATATAAGATCATCCTTTATATAGACAAGTTTTGCCTCTTAATCTCCCCTATTACGTTTTCCTTTTATCAATCTTTACCATTCAAATCATTATTCATCAAATCTGGATCTCAATAACACGTTTCCTTTTCACCTAGGAACTTGAACTTTTCTATAAACTCATTCCACTTCTTTTTGCCTCTTAGATCTAGCCATAGATCTTCATCTTGAATTTTCATAACTGTAGATCATTGTAACTAACTTTCCTTGTCATCACGATCATCCAACTCAACATTGCTAATCATTAAATATCGATTCCATCCATATTTAATACCTTTTCCTTGCTCGGTGTTCTTCACTTAGAATTTTGATTATATTGCTCGGTGCCTAAACCTTTCCGCTTTACCCAGTGACCAACTTTTTCTCTTTACCTTACCGAGTGACTTTTCCATCTCGGTAGCCATAACAACTTTACTTACCGAGTTGTCAAATCTTTATCACCATACTCTTAACATAATCATATGTTAGGTAGAAAACAATCATACCAACATAATCAAATCATCATCCAATCTGTATCAGTTGCCCATTTATGTTCTACAACTTCTTAACTTCTCATTTCCAGTTCTCCTTAACTTATTCTTCTTATATCATTACCGAATGATATGACAACATAATATAAATCAAAAATCAATTGCTTGACATCAATGACAAGATTATAATTGATCTAATCATTCTACTAACATCATGTATACCTCTGATTTTGGTCGGTCTTCTTCATCAAATCCATCAGATAAATAATCATCAACATTATTATCAGTTATGATAACAATCTCCCTCTTTGGCATTGATGACAACACTAACAAATTCAATGTTTAATTGATGATGGTACACTTCATTGTCATTCATATTTTGAACAACACTTCATCTATAGTCTTTCTCTTTCTGATTTGTCTCCCTCTTATTGTATTCATCTCCCTATTCTTTGACATATACTTATTCATATTCATTCTTCTGAATTACTCTATCCATATCTCAATATTTTCCCTTTATCATGTGAATCTCTGTTCTATAATCATCTCTCATCTCCTTCAACTTGCACCCTCAGTATTCTCCCTCTCTCTGAATTTCTGTAAACATCTCCCTCTTTGACAACAATGTCAAAGAAATATAAATATCTCAAATATACCTCTAATATATAGATTTTACATTATAGTCAAAAACATCTTTTTTCACAACTTCAGGCGTCACATAAAGAGTGAAATACTAGCATCAACTCACAAGATAGATATTGTATTGAGTCTTTGAATTTCTGCAACATGCATCTTTCCTTAATGTACATTGGATAGGGGAAGAACCCCTAACTTACCTCAGAGATACTCAAAAGCATCTTTCGGTAATATTTTTGTAAAGATATCAGCTATCTACTCTTTAAAATTCACATACTCTAATGTCACATGCTTATCTTGTACTTGTTCTCTTAAGTAGTGATACTTAATAGATATATGCTTTGTCTTAGAATGCATTATTGGATTCTTTGATATATTAATAGCACTGGTATTATCACAATAGATTGTAATAGGATTAGTAATCTCTTTATGCATACTTTCTAGTAGTTGTTTGATCCATACAATATTAGAAAAATTCATAGTTGCTGCTACATACTTAACTTCAGCAGTAGATTTAGAAATACAACTCTATTTCTTACTTAACCATGTCACTAGCCTTTCTCCTAAAAAGAAAGTTCCGCCACTAGTGTTTTTCCTATCATCAATATTTCCTGCCCAATCAACATCAGTACAAACTTTAAGATCAAAGTTTCCTCCTCTTGTGTATAATAGACCAAAATCTTCAGTCCCTTTTAAATATCTGAATATCCTTTTAACTATAGACAAATGTGCTTCTTTGGAGTTTGCTAAAAACCTTGCAACAATACCAGTTGAATGTGCAATGTCAGGCCTATTGTGGACCACATACTATAACTTACCAATCATGGATCGGTAAAGTGTTTCATTCACCTCCATAGTATCATATTCTTTTGACAATTTAAAACCAGTAGCCATCAGTGTACCAATCGGTTTTGAATCTTCCATATTGAATGTTTTCAGAATCTCCTTGATATATTTAGATTGAGTGATTTAGATCCCATATTTAACTTGTTATATTTGAAGTCCAATAAAGAATTTGATCTCTCCTATCATAGAAATTTCAAATTCCTTTCTCATTTCCTCAACAAATGACTTAGACATTATCTCATTACCATCAAATATAACGTCATCAACAAATATTTCAGCAATCAAAATTTCATTAGATTTATCACATTTCAAGTATAAGTTGTTATCACTAGTCCTCTCAAATCCAATCTTAACTAAATAAGAGTGCAGTCTTTCATACCATGCTCGAGGAGCCTGCTTCAATCCATATAAAGTTTTATGCAATTTGCAAACAATGTTCTTACTATCCTTATCAACAAATCTCTTGAGCTATTCAAGGTAGACTTCTTCAAGTATTTCATTCAGAAATGTAGATTTAACATCCATCTGATAAACTTTAAATCCTTTGTAAACTACATATGCAACTAATATCCTTACTCCTAATCTATCAATAGGTGCAAAAATTTCACCATAATCAATTCTTTCTTCTTGTGTATACCCTTTGCAGACTAGTCTAGCTTTGTTCCTTATCACACCTCCTTTATCATTGAATTTATTTTTGAAAATCTATTTTGTTCATATCACATTCTTATCTTTAGGTCTCAGTACCATGACCATGTATTATTCTTTTCAATATGATCTATCTCTTCCTTTATGACATTCATCCAACCTTCATTTTCTAGTGCATCTTTTACCAGTCTAGGCTTAAATTCAAAAATCAAACAAGTATTATCTCTTAACTTACTTCTTGTCAATACTCCTGTTAGAATAACTGAGAGGGGGGTGAATCAGTTATCCAGTGTCCCAAATCAAAATGTATAATCCAAAACAAATTCTCCAATTTCTACTACTCGGTAAACATAAAATACTTTCACTATCTGTGTTTTTACCGATTGTCAGTCTAGACTTTATAATAGTTACCGATTAAATCTAACATGTAATATGCAAAGTATGATAACAAACAAATATCAGAATCAACACATAACACAAGAGATTTAATGTGGAAACCCTGTGAAGGGAAAACCCACTTGGGACTGGCAACCCAAAATTGTTCACTCTTCTGAAGTGAGGTTGGTGAAGACCCAACCCTGTTAAAGGTTATATACACACTGTTAGGTGTGACCTTGTTAGAGGATTTTAGACCAAAAGTTATCATCCAACCAGCAGTCACTCTGGGGTTGACAGGATAACAATGTTCACTCTATGAATGAAACATCAAAAGACTTTCATAGTCCACTCAGTTAAGAGATTTGACTATGTACAATGGTTAAATATGTAATAGTAGATGATTTGCCTTGAAACAACTTCAATTGTAGTTTACAAATCAATTTCAGCTCATTCAAATTTTTCTGATCAATATATCACTTCAGATTTAATACTATATCAACTTACTGTCCGTCGGTAATTACTCTTTGTAGCTCAATAATTGTTCTGCAACTCGATTCTCATTAACCAATATGATTAGAATGCATGACAACTTGTTCACGCGATAATTTTGCAGTATCTTCTTCCTTCGGCGATGTTTCAACAATGAAACCATTGCCTCTTATATAGATGAGTAAATCATTTTCTTTTCCTCTAGATTTTATCACTTAATCATATTCATAGATTTTGCCGCTTAATCTTCCTCGGCTGATGTGTTAGTAACACGTTTCAATCTGTTCCATTAGATCCCTTTTGTTTTATGTTAGCCGTCGATCTTCATAACAAACCTTATTTGTTACCTTGATTTCATACACTTTACAGCTCATCACCTTATTGGCTAAACTGATCGTTTAATTCCTTTCTATTTTGCTCGCTTAACAAAGAAATGCATTGGTGAACACAAGCTTGGTTAACACTACGCTTGGTATACACTACATTCCATCAGTGTATACTAGAATGTTTTATTTACCGACAACACTGCTTTGTGTCTTTTAGCTCTATTCTTCATCATAGATGAATGCAACATAATAAAATCAATTTCATCAAGTCATAGACTCATCAACAAATTACTCAATGTATTCCTTATCCTCATCTGATTCATACATCTTCCTCATGTAGATATTTATGTTCTTATCTCTTTCACCTTTCTTCAGATGTGTCGGTATAGTAACTTAGCTAATAAGTATTGTCAAGGTAGTTGACATCAATGACAACATAATACTGATTTAATCATCTTGCATATCTAATCAACAACTCCTTAGTAATCTTGAATTACAAATTCTCCATTCAGGTTCTAAATCAGTTGTAGTTCATCAATCTCTCCCTTTAGCATTGATGACAACTCAAGTAATATGAAATGTACCATACACATACCAAACATGTATTCTACAACTCTGTGACCAAATGTTTTGCTAAGCTCATACAACATTAATATGTTTAATCACTACGTTACTAAATAGTATTATAAAATACAACTTTGTCATTCTGTAGATATAATCTTTTCAGCTCTCAGGTTCTTGTTCTTGTTTCTTTCAGATTATCTCTCCGTTAGATAGTTCTCATCGGTGCATATTCTCTCCTTTCCTTTTCATATTATTTATCTCTCCCTTTGACAATAATGCCAAAGAAACAAATAAATAATCAGCTCTTGTAGTAGCTAAGTAACTCTCTGTTGTCCAATACAATCTCTGTATCTTTGTATACTGATATCCCAATCTGTTTCAGTTCTTCAAACTTAATCACAACCTTGAACATTATCCAAAGTGTGAATTATGTTGCATCAACATGTGTGATCTTCTGATAAAATTAGGCTAATGGAACATCTAGATCACATTAGTGACCGGTAGACAGGGGACGGACCCCAAGTCTAGTCCTCAAATATTCAAATGTGTCCTTCGGTAGAGGCTTTGTAAAGATATCTGCAAGTTGTTCTTTGGATGTAACAAATTCTAACTTCACTTGCTTTTCTTGCACTTGTTCTCTTAAGTAGTGATACTTAATTGATATATGCTTTGTCTTAGAGTGCATCACTAGATTCTTTGAGATATTAATAGCACTTGTGTTGTCACAGTATATAATCACTGGGTCAGTGATTACCTCATTCATTCCTTCCAACACTTACCTGATATATGCAATATTTGAGCAATTAGTAGCAGCACAAACATACTCTGCTTCAACTATAGACTGAGAAATACAAACCTACTTTTTACTTGTCCAGGTTACAAGTCTTTCACCAAAGAAAAATGCTCCTTCGGTGGTACTTTTTCTGTCATCCACATTTCCAGCCCAATCAGCATCGGTATAAACCTTCAACTCAAACTTACCTTCTTTATGATACCATAATCCATAATCCTCTATCTTTTTCAGGTATCTTAAGATCCTTTTAGTAGCAATCATGCGTGATTCTCTAGGATTAGTATAATATCTAGCAACAATTCCCACAACATGTGCTATATCTGGTCTACTGTGAGCTACATACATTAGCTTACCAATCATGGATCAGTAAAGTGTCTGGTTTACCTCTGTAGTTTCATCTTCCTTTGTCAATTTACTTCCAGTAGCCATCGGTGTTCCTATAGGTTTAGCATCTTCCAAGCCAAATGTCTTCAAGACTTCCTTTATGTACTTGGACTGTGTGATGAATATCTCATCACTCTGCTAAATCACTTGTAATCTGAGAAAGAATTTAATCTCTCCGAACATAGACATTTCAAACTCATTCCTCATGTCATCAACAAAAGATTTACATACATGATCTTGACCTCCAAAAATAATATCATCAACAAAAATTTCAGCAATAAGAATAGTGTCATCAGTATCACCTTTCATGTACAAATTGATGTTTTCACTGGTTCTTACAAATCCAATACTTAACAAGTAAGTATGCAGCCTTTCATACCATGCTCTCGGTGCTTGCTTCAAACCATATAAAGCTTTGTGTAATCTACATACTATGTTTCTGTTGTCTGGATCAACAAATCCTTAAAGTTGTTCTATGTAGACCTCTTCTTCAAGTATACCATTCAAAAATGTTGACTTCACATCCATTTGATAAACCTTAAATTTCTTGTGTGCAGCATATGCAAGTAGCATTCTAACTCCTTCCAATCTAGCAACAGGTGCAAATGTCCCGCCATAGTCAATGCCTTCTTCCTGTGCATATCCCTTGCATACCAATCTTGCTTTATTTCTTGTCACTTCACCATTTTCATTCAGCTTGTTTCTGAATATCCATTTAGTACCGATACCATTCTTATCTTTAGGTCGGGGTACTAAGGACCAAGTTTTGTTTTTCTCTATTTGCTCTATTTCCTCATTCATTGCATTAACCCATTCTTCATTCTCTAATGCAACTTTCACATTCTTTGGTTCAAATTCATAAACTAGGCATGTACCTTGTCTTGTTTTGCTTCTAGTCTGCATGCTAGCTTGTCTGTCTCCAATAATTTATGTCTCAGGATGATGTCTTCTAACAAAACTAGCCAGTACTCGGTTTCTTCTTTCTTGTTCATCTTGTTTAGGTTCATGTGCTTGCTCGATAGCACCATCTTGTTCGTTGATTTCTCTTTCCTGTTTCTCGAGGTTATTTTCCTATTGACTATTATCACAGGTTGTGACTTTGGTAGATAATCAGGAAGTTCAATGTATGTGAATCTACCATTGTCTTCCGATTCCTTTCTTTCTTCTGTGTTCTTATCATCAAACTCATTAACACGGACATTAGTACTTTCAATCATCTTATTTGTAACCTTATTCAGACATTTGTATGCTTTCCTCTTAGTAGAATATCTTAAGAATATTCCTTCATCACCTTTAGAATCAAATTTCCCATTTCTCTCATCTTTCAAAATAAAATATTTGCTTCCAAAAATCTTAAAATAACTTACAGTAGGTTTCTGTCCAAACCATAGCTCATAGGGTGTCCGATTGGTGTCCTTCTTTAGTTGTACTTGGTTAAGCACATATACAGCTATGCCGACAGCTTCCCTCCAATATGTCTAGGCAATATTTTTTTGTATCATCGGTGTTCTAGCACAATCAATTATTGACATGTTCCTTCTTTCAGCAATCCCATTCTACTGAGGTGTTCTCGGTGCAGAGACCTGTCTCTTAATACCATGCTCATTATAGAAATTAGTAAATTCATCAGAGATAAATTCACCTCCTCTATCAAATCTTAAGCACTTAATTTATTTACCAGTCTCTTTTTCTACCTTTTCTTTATACCACTTAAACATCTTAAAAGCTTCAGATTTCTCTTTCAAGAACATAACAGTCATCAATCTAGTATAGTCATCAACAAAAAGAATAAAGTATCTATCACCATAATAGCTCTGAGTTCTCATAGGACCACATAGGTCAGTATGAACCAACTCAAGTATCTTCTTTGTTGAGTAGTCTTTGCTCTTAAAACTGGACTTAGTCATCTTACCTTTCTGACATTCATGGCACATAGCATGATCCGGTTTTGACAAGTTAGGCAACCCTCTAACTCTTTTCTTCTTACTAATCTTGATCATGTTATCAAAATCCACATGACATAACCTCTTATGCCACAATCATGCATCTTCATCCTTCATTAATAAACTAGAAGACTGATCAATATCAAGATAAAATAGATTACCTCTGGATTGTGTATCGGTTTCAACAAGTCTTCCTCCATCATCATAGATTCTTACCTCTCTGCTCTCAAAAGCAAGTCGGTGGCCTGAGTTATTCAACTATGCCACACTTAAAAAATTATAGTTCAGTCCATCTACCCAATATGCATTTTCACATTTTATTCTATCATTAATCATCAGTGAACCTTTACCTCTTACCATACAAGGTGCATCATTTCCCATTCTAACAGATCCTCCATCATATTCATCAAGTAGATCAAATTTCTCTATATCACCAGTCATATGATGTGTACAGCCACTATCTATGATTGATGTATCATTTCTGCTTACTTTAGAGATTAGTGTTGTTTTTTCATGTTTCTCTTCTTCCTCTGAATCATCTTTCATAGCAACAAATACTACTTCTACATCATCATCAGTGTCAGATTCAAATTCAAATTCTTTGGCTATGTAACATACATTTTTCCCCTTTTCATAGCTATCTCGGTTATCTCTGTTGTTGTGTCAGTAGCCTCTGTTGACTCTTCTCCCATAGCTTCCTTCGGATTGGTCTTTGGATCTATCATCATCTTTCTTATTCAGACATCTAGCAGCGATGTGGCTAACTTCTTTACAATTAAAACATGCTAAGGGTAGCTTGCCTCTATACCTTACTTTACCTTTGGGCAATCTTCTGGCCATAAGAGCTTCAAGCTCATCAAGTTCATCATTGGTATTACTATCATTGTCATTATTCTTATCATTCCTACTACTAGACTTACCAATCTTCAAAGAAGTCATGAAAGTGGATTCAACAGAAGGTACAACACTGTTGTCAAAATTATTCAATTCAAAGGTTGTAAGCTTATCGATTAGTGTGTCAAGAGTAAGATTGAATGTGGCTCTTGTTTCATGAATTGCAGAGATCCTGATCGCATAAACTAGCAGCAAAGTTTTGAGAATCTTGCTTATTACTGTTTCATCATCAATAACTCCATTGGATGCTCTAATAGCATGTACTACCTCTTTTAGTCTATTTGTGTATTACACAATGTTCTCACCTTCTTTCATCTTCATATCATCAAATTGACCTCTTAGGCTTTCTGCTCTGGCTCTCTTAACATTTGCATCTCCACTATATATTAGAGTCAGTTTATCCCACATGGCTTTGGTAGTTGTGCATCCCTTAATGTCTTCAAATTTGGCATCGGTACAGGTAGCAGCAAGTTCCATCATAGTAATATTGTGTTCATGCCTGTCCTTCAGTTGATCAAGTGTCAGGGGACCTGGTGTCAGTTCAATGTAGCCATTCTCAATCAGTTCTAGTGTAGAATTCCATATTCTAGATATGTGCAACTTTATCTGGCTTTGCCATACTACGAAGTTATCTTTATTTAGCATTGGCACTTCCCTCTTATACATCTTGAGACCTTTTTGTTGGAGTCCTTAAAACTTTGTTCTAAGAAACTGCATCTCTAATACCAATTGTTAGAATAACTGAGAGGGGGGTGAATTAGTTATCTAGTGTCCCAAATCAAAATGTATAATCCAAAACAAATTCTTCAATTTATACTACTCGGTAAACATAAAATACTTTCACTGTCTATGTTTTTACCGATTGTCAATCTAGACTTTATAATAGTTACCGATTAAATCTAACATGTAATATGCAAAGTATGATAACAAACAAATATCACAATCAACACATAACATAAGAGATTTAACGTGGAAACCCTGTGAAGGGAAAAACCACTTGGGACTGGCAACCCAAAATTGTTCACTCTTCTAAAGTGAGGTCGGTGAAGACCCAACCCTATTAAAGGTTACATACACACTGTTAGGTGTGACCTTGTTAGAGGATTTTAGACCAGAAGTTATCATCCAACCAGCAGTCACTATGGGGTTGATAGGATAACAATGTTCACTCTATAAATGAAACATCAAAAGACTTTCATAGTCCACTCGGTTAAGAGATTTGACTATGTACAATGGTTAAATATGTAATAGTAGATGATCTTCCTTGAAACAACTTCAATTGTAATTTACAGATCAATGTTCAACTCATTCAAATTTTTCTGATCAATATACCACTTCAGATTTAATACTATATCAACTTACTGTCTGTTGGTAATTACTCTCTATAGCTTGGTAATTGTTCTGCAGTTCGGTTCTCATTAACCAATATGATTAGAATGCATGACAACTTGTTCACGCGATAATTCTGCAGTATCTTCTTCCTTTGGCGATGTTTCAACAATGAAACCATTGCCTCTTATATAGATGAGTAAATCATTTTCTTTTCCTCCAAATTTTTTCACTTAATCATATTCATAGATTTTGCCGCTTAATCTTCCTCGGCTGATGTGTCAGTAACACATTTCAATATGTTCCATTAGATCCCTTTTGATTTATGTTAGCCGTTGATCTTCATAACAAACCTTATCTATTACCTTGATTTCATACACTTTATAGCTCATCACCTTATTGGCTAAACTAATCATTTAATTCCTTTATGTTTTGCTCAGTTAACAAATAAATGTGTCGGTGAACACAAGCTCGGTTAACACTACGCTTGTTATACACTACATTCCGTCGATGTATACTAGAATGCTTTATTTATCGACAACAATACTTTGTGTCTTTTAGCTCTATTCTTCATCATAGATGAATGCAACATAATAAAGTCAATTTCATCAAGTCATAGACTCATCAAAAAATTACTCAATGTATTCCTTATCCTCTTCTGATATATACATCTTCCTCATGTAGATATTTCTGTTCTTCATCTCTTTCACCTTTCTTCAGAGGTGTCGGTATAGTAACTTAGCTGATAAGTATTGTCAAGCTAGTTGACATCAATGACAACATAATACTGATTTAATCATCTTGCATATCTAATCAACAACTCCTTAGTAATCTTGAATTATAAATTCTCCATTTAGGTTCTAAATCAGTTGTAGTTCATCACTCTTGCATTCTTATCTCCAATAATTCTACTCGGTGAGTGATGTCTTCTCACATACATTGCCAATAGTACAGGTTCAGTAGCTTGTTCTTCATTATTCTCATCTCTTGGTAGAGACTCATTTTGATCTTCGGTCCCTCTTGGTTGTTGCTTGGTTGTGTCAACTAAATTACCATCTTGTATATAAACAAATCTGTCATAGTCCTCAAGTTCCTTTTTGCTATCCCCTTCATTCCTTTTAGCAAATTCATCAACTCTTAAATTTGCACTTTCAACTATTTTGTTAGAATCCTTGATCAAACATTGATATGCCTTACTCTTTGAAGAGTAACCAAGAAATATTCCTTCATCACCTTTAGAATAAAATTTTCTATTTTTAAAATCTTTCAATATATAACACTTACTTCCAAAATTTTTGAAATAACTTACATTTGGTGTTCTTCCAAACCATAATTCATAAGGTGTCTTGTTTGTACCTTTTTTCAATTGTATTTGGTTAAGTGTGTAAATTTTAGTGCTTATAGATTCTCTCCAAAATGTTTGTGCAATCTTCTTATCAATCAACAAAGTCTTAACATAGTCAACAATAGATCTGTTTCTTCTTTCAACTATCTCATTCTGTTGTGGAGTCCTCGGTGCAAACACTTGTCTTTTAATTTCATTCTCATTACAAAAGATGGTAAATTCATCAGAGATAAATTCACCTCCTCTATCAGATCTTTGACACTTCATCTGTTTACCTATTTATTTTTCAACTCTAGCCTTATACCATGCTTAAACATTTAAAATGCATCATATTTTTCTTTTAGAAATATTATTGACATCATTCTTGAATAATCATCCACAAACAAAATAAAGTACTAATCTCCATAATAGCTTTTAACTTTCATAGGACCACAAAGGTCAGTGTGAACCAATTTCAAAATACCATTAGTAGAATAAGATTTTCTTAGTGTGAGGTCCTACCCTGATCCATCTTAGCTCGACAATTATTTTGACACTTGGTTTATCTTGATGATACATTGGTTAGAGACATTAGACCTATTTTGGATTATGACTTGCTATCATTAGACCTTATGAGATGATTGTTATAGATTTATATGATAATGATGTTATTCATACTTTTTATATGTTCATATTGGTTTCATGTTTACCTTATGATATATGAATTCTAAATTCTACATTTGTTATGTTATTTTATAGAATAGTAAATGTTGATAGTGTAATAGTTTAATGATTAACTTAGGGTTACTTGTTTATGAGAAAATTAAAATTACATTTCGATGTTTGAAAAATTAGGGTATAATGTTGATTATGTTTATGATTCATGAAATGCAGTTCCTTTATATATATTGAGTTCATATTTTATTATTTCACTTTCAATATGATTATATATGCATTGCGTTTATGAGGTACTGATATCGGAATCGAGTGTACAGGAACATGACCATGGTTGTAAATGCGGGGAAACAAGGATGGGTCTACGTGAAATTAGTTTAAAACCAAGGTCGGCTCTAAGAAGAGAATGACCTAGTTGTTACGTGATTTTATTTGTAAATGTGATGCATGTATGTATGTGGTTGTAAATGTTGTAAATGCATTATTAGATGTAAATTCATTTTTTGTAAATGTAAATAAAAAATTTTCACTCGACATGCCAAGTGTGTAATGTGATGTGTATTTTTGTGAGGTGTCACTTGACACTACTGTGGTAAGATGACATGCTTAAATGGAATGTGTATCCTACCTCTTCTTTTGGTTATCTTGTGTATCCCTAGGCTTGGTAGTGGTTTAGGAAACCAAGATTTATGTCATCATTCCCCATTTTCAGATGCAAACTTTACTAGGGTTTTTGAAGGGTTATATGGACTCCTAAAGTTTAGTTAAGGTTGGTTTTTAGTGCTCCAAGTCATGTACTTGAGTTAGGGGGCCTATTTTTACCATTTACACTTCCCTAGGCTTCCATATTGCCTCTCTAAGTGGGCCATCTTTGGTAATGAAGAATTTAAAAATATTTTCTAGGTTAACTCACCTTCCCATGTTTTGAATTGCATTCCATTTCCATAGCAATGACAAGTGGCAAGTTAGCTAGGATCTAGAAACTTAACTTGCTTTGGGATGAGGGAATGGAAGAGGAATATTTTTAGAGTCTTTAGGAAAGAGACTAGGAAGAGAATCACTTCTGGTTCATGCTAGTTTGGTTTTTGAGGAAAAAGACTTGAGAAATTCTAGTGGTTGAGAAGTGAAGGAAGCTAGAAAGTAAAAGGGATAACTCTTCTACAAACTTCCATTGCCATTGCTTAGGAGAAAGGTTGGTGGTTCTAGCATGTTCTTGTTTGTGTAATTGCATTGTGAAGATAAAAATTTATTATGTGAATCTTGTAATGTGTTGTCCCATTTTGCTCATATGATTCTACTCTTATTTTACCTTCTTATTTTGCAATATGTTTGTGGGTGTGCAAGATACTCTTCATCCTTGAGAGGATTTGAGGATGTCTTGGGGTGAAGGACTTAGTTGGAAATTTCATATGTTTGAGAGCTTGTATGTATGGGCATCCTTAAGGGCCTATTTATGTTTTTGTTTGAGGGCCATAAGGGATGTGTTAATACTTTTGGTGTTGAGTTGTATGTTGGAAGGAGCCTTGTGAAGGCATGTAAGAAATATTTAAAATTCTTGTTTTTGTATGAGTAAGGTGTCTACATATGAGAAGTTTCCACCTTCACCCATTTAAGGATCCAATTTTGATCCTTTGTGCAAGCTTGGGAAATGAGAGTAAAATTTTTGTATGTACTTGTCTCAAAGTGTTGTTTGTATGTTTTGTGAGTTGTATGTTTGTCACCTATCCATTCTTGTTTCCCCTAGCTTGGGGGTGGCCATGAAATGGCCTAGGCTGGGAGGTGAGCCTCCATGGTCATGTGGAAAAAGTTTTGTGTTGCAAGTTTTTGCTTGTATGGTGTGAAGATGAAGTTCAAGTTTCAAGTTTCAAGTTAAAGTTGGAAAATTTAAGAAATGTATTAAGTGTATCAAGCTCGTGTGAACTTGTTCTACTCTTATTGTCTTCTATGATATTGTAATTGTAAAAGAATAAAAGCTGGAACTAAAACTAAATACTAATGAGTTCAAAATTAGTTCTTAGTGAAATTATTTGCTCCCTTTATAGTTAAATTTCCTACATCTATATATGAATTTTAAATCAGTTTCCTGCATATATGTTTTATGAAGATGTTATGGACTGAAAATGTTATTTTAATTTTATTTGCTCATTAAAAGTTAAATTTTCCTACATCTTTTAAGTGAATTTAAATTCAGTTTACTGCATTTATTTTACATGAAATAGTTATGGATTGAAATTGTTTATGTTTAATAATTGATTTAAAATCCTGCAAACATTTGTAGTTGGTATGAGGAGGACAATTATGTAAATAAACATTGTCTGTAAAAATGATAAATGTTTTTTCATTCCCTGCAATTTATATGATGCTAAATTAAGGAAATTATCACCCGATTTCATTGTCCTACATATACTGTGCAAATTCTGTATTAATTCTAATGGTAATACAATGTAAGGAAATTGCTGTAGTAATAATTATTTTGCAATTTTCCATGTCTTGAGATTGTTCTAATTGAAAATACTGTCTGTTAGAAATTTGCAGCATATCTTGATAAATTTAATTATCTGCAATGTACTCAATTACACAAGTACTAATAAAGTAGCATTCACATGTAAATGTTAATTGGTATATTTATATTTCCTATCAAATTTAATGTTTACCTATAAAGTTCAAATAACTAGGGATTAAATGTATCCTACCCCCATGTTAGTCAAAATTAAGAAATAATCAATTCATATATATACTAAAGTGTCCATATATATATATATATATATATATATATATATATATATATATATATATATATATATATATATATATACATACATGTATATATATATATACATATATATGTATATATATATATATACACATACATGTATATATATATATACATACATGTATATATATATACATACATACATGTATATATATATACATACATGTATATATATATACATACATACATGTATATATATATACATACATACATGTATATATATACATACATACATGTATATATATATACATACATACATGTATATATATATATATACATATATGTATATACACATGTATGTATATATATATATATATATACATATATACATGTATATATATATATACATGTATATATATATATACATGTATATATATATATATACATGTATATATATATATATATACATATACATACATACATGTATATATATATATACATGTATGTATATATATATATACATACATGTATATATATATATATATATACATGTATGTATATATATATACATACATGTATATATATATATATATATATACATACATGTATATATACATACATGTATATATACATACATGTATATATACATACATGTATATATACATACATGTATATATATATATATACATGTATATACATATATATATATATATATATATATATATATATATACATACATGTATATATATATATATACATACATACATGTATATATATATATATATATATATATATACATACATGTATATATATCTCATACACACACACACACATATATATATATAGTTAGTAGTATGCAATACAAATATACAACTTATTCTATATTAAAAAAAAATAGAAATTTATAAACAGAAAAACAAAACTGTGTGGAGTTATATTCATATAAATTTTTTTTACATATATTCATATTTATATATATACCTTTGAGTATATTATATAAATACAAATGTCAATATATACTTTGAAACAGTCTGTTAAAATAAAATTATTAATAAAAATAAGTTTTAAACAAAAAAAAATTGCATTCAAAAAATTTGGGTGGGTCGGCAAGGCCGAACCCTACCCGTGGAAGCCACTAACAGTGGCGTGATCGAACATGGACCGACACTGTGCTCGGTCGAGGCCACCACAGTGACAACCACTGTGAACGGTCGTAGCTGCCATAGTGAAAGCCACTGTGAACGGCTGGGGGTTGGCCACTGTGAGTGGCCAGGGGCAGGTTGGCGAGTGGCCATGGCCGCTGACCTTGTCCCCCCAAAAAAATAATGTGTTGTTTATTTTTTTGTATCAACCTCAATATAATAACAAAATATTGGAGGTTTAGCTTATTATGAAAATACAAAAAAATGAAACCCTAGCTTGAATAAGAAAAAAAGAAACATATATTAAAATGAATCTGCATGCTATAAGCCATAGATATTTTAAAGAGAGAAACTCCATAACTGCAAACAACAAAACCCTAGATCATATACAGTAAAAAGAAAACTCTTGTCATTTGTTGCCCATGTGCACACACAAACAAAATTCTGTGAGTATGCACACCTCTGGTGTGCTTACTCATAGAAGTGCATTTGTGGAATCAATTTCCATCCCCAAACTTTCCATCTTCTTCTTCCTCTTAGAATACATGGAAGGAACAAATGAGAGACTAGGATTTTCCATTGGTTTGTATATTATGCCTCCAACCCTAATTTCAAATTAGGGTTTGAAGTGCCATATGGTTATGCATTTTATTATTTGATTATGCAAATTACTTTATTTAGTTAGTGACTTTTTTTTATTGAAATTATATTTTTTAAGTCAAGAATTACATCTCTATATGTTAGCATTAGGAAATTTAATTTTCCCTTCGGAATGTTTAATTAATGTTGTCATTAAAACTATGTAAAAGGCTTTTATTTTCTTTAGTAATTTTTTTAAATTGAAAGAATATTAAGTCGTAAAGTTATAAATTTATGAAAGAAGTTAGGATATTAAATTTAATTAATTCAAAAAGGGCTATAATAAACGGGAAGTTTAATTAATGATGATTTAAATTTTGGGGATTATTTTCTCTTAATAAATCTAAACCCCTTTTAACACAAGCTATTTGGATAAACTATAGTATTTAATTTAATTACTTACCATTATCCATCTCTTTTTGATAGTTGGGCTTTAATCATTAATTGGACTTAATTAATTAATAAATAATTACATATGTGGCTAGACTTTTAAAATATAATATTAAGGTTAATTTAGGAAAAAAAATTATTGAAATAATTAACCTTATAAATATTTAAATTTAGTGAAAGAATATAGTTTATAAATGTATTAACAAAAATTAAATTTAAATATTTTATGACTCAAAACATTCCCCTTATTTGATTAATTTTTTTTCCCTATAAGATTCTTAGGGTTTAACCATATTAACCTAAAAACTAACTCAAGATATTTAGGGAGATGTTTTCCCTTTATTATATCCTTTCCCCCTATCGCCTAATGTCTTCCTCCGTGTAGGGGACAAAGGCACGCTAGCGCATGCCTTGTGTTCCCTTATATGACGTTGGGTGACTAGCCCATGCGAGCTATCATTCACAAAGCATCGCATTGATGGGCTATTGTGTAACCCAGTTGTCATCAAGTGTTCATTTAGGCCCTGTTTGTTTGCGGGAAGATGATGGGAATTGGAAGTGGATAATCAGGTTTTGACCTAAATCCGCTATTTGGAACATTAATTTTGAAAACCCGAATATACCATGAAAAATTGAATATACCACCAAAATGGGCGGCACCATCTTCCCACCCAATAGGTGGATTTTGAATTTATATTCTGGTTTTGGGCAATTATTAACCCCATTTTATATTTCCATCAGGTCCGTGGTCTTCTCGGATTCATTTTTGGGGTTTTGGCCTTCCCATGTTTGCATTTTTACGAGGGTTGTTCAAGCAAACCCTGCGATTTGAGGAAGATCTCTATGCTGAGGAAATCACTGCTTGTGGGTTGTTTCAGGAGTTGACTGATTGGGTTTTGTTTTAGGAACTGTGATTGACATTATTGGGTAGATTCGGGGTACGTTTGTTTAAGCATTGCATTCATTTTATCTTGTAAATGTTTTAGCTGGACAATTTTTATGAGTTCTGCACTCCGTAGTTGGTAAGTTGAATATGGGTATAGCCCATTTAAAATCTTTCTGATACCCACTTGTTCTTTTAGTTTTATTTTTGGATGTTGCATGTATATGTTGTGATTTACAGAGGTCTAGCTAGCTTGGGAATTAAAGCATTTTTCTTAGTTGAGTTGAGATATCATCATTCTTTTTATTCTTATTACCCTCGTTTGGCTCTAGTTTATATTTTGTGGTTCTTAGTCTTGCTATTTGAGGGTTTCAAAATTGTTAATTGCTTGCAATGGGTATGGCTTGTAATGAAAGTTTTGAAAGCCCTTTTAACAAATAATTTTCTGCTATAAAGAATTCCATGAATGACCATCTATGACCAGCCTTGCAGATGTGACTTATTTTCAACAACCCTTAAGCACAGTGCAGGTGCTTGGAGTTCCTAGTCTGGTTTGATTCTAATATCATTTTGAACTCAGGCATGTGAGTTGCTTATTATGAAGATCAATCTCTAGATTATGGGCTGGTTCCATTTATATACCTCATAAAACTATTGACTTCTACTTGGGAAAAGGGAAGAAGGAAAACCCTAAAAATAAAATCTATCATCGAAGATGATTCACCAAATGCGTGAGAAGCTTACTTAGCTGCTCAAACTCACAATACATTCTAATGAAAGAAATTTTTTTCTCACAACTCAAAATATTACATTCAAAATAGATCATGGAGGCAACAACGCTTTCTTGAAAGAAAACCAATGATTTTCTCAACTACAACCTATTGGTTTCAACTAAGCACAACCCTTATTCTGCATTAAACATAAATCTCCTTGCTGCTATACTATTGATAGTCTTTGGTGATTGACTCCACCTATTGTGCAACTTTAAGTGGTACTTTCAAAGTGTTTAACAATCAATGAATGTGTGTAGTAAGAGCATGGTACTAAGTGGACCCAATGTAGTAAAATACCAATTTTGTGACTGGCAAATCATTTGTGGTATCCACACAGGAATCACTTTTCCATTTACCAAATATATTGTTCAACTAGGTCTACAACACTATCCACCATTGGTTTACAACCCTATCCACTGTTGGTTTCAATCTAGTGACCTCCAATATGGAGTACATATGCCTTCACCATTAGGCCCCCTCAAGAAGTACATAATTTGATACCCTTCAACATTAAGTAGTTGAAAATAATCTCGTGTGTACATAATCGATACATAGCAATAGTTCTCAGTGAATTCTGAGTGATGCTAATTTGAAGACCTTGACAAATAGAGATTTGACATTACATGTGTCAACTAAGTATTGAAACCAACTTGTAAACAATCTTCTTGAATAAGTACAAACCTAAGTAGTAAAGAAGAGAGGTAGAATCCTTTGCTTCCGATGTTAGATATACTTGAATAACCTTTGATTTCAAGCAGTACACCTAAATATTAGCAAGTAGGGAATGTAGTATACTACTTCATAAGGTAATTGTTCAAAAAGTAAGGTGGTGCGCTTAAGGTAATGTTGTCACAGTTTCCAAACTGGAATTCCTAAAACAAATCTTGGTCATATGCTTTGTAATAGCAGCCACCAAATTTTATTAAGCATTGAGCATGCAGATGGATATAAACTCTTTATCTATATGTTCTCGTTAATTTTAAATAGACTGGTAACAACATTTTGATAGACTATAAAAATTGAAACTTCAAACAAAATAGCTTCAATTTTTTAATTGCACTTATTGAACATCTAAGATTGTAGGTGGATGGTAAATCCCTAGCTAATCTATTTAGTTTTGATCCCATAATAGTACTTTGGCAGACTAGAGAAATGATATCAATTTATTCACAACCTTGAGACCAAAAGGTCCAAAACAGTTTATACGACCACAATGACACCTTACACTCATGAAGTTCTATAGAAGGTGAAGTACTCAGATATGCAAGACAAACTTCAAAATGTTGAAGAGTTTTCCTATCGTCATCTCCTCAAAGGGTAGGTATAGAGTCACATGTAGTCTTGGCTTTTGGGCTGTCTACAATGCCCATATTTTGAACAAACATGTTCCCCCAAAAACAAAATAACCTAAAATCATGAAAATAACCAGCTCATCTACTACTTCATCTCTGATTTGGCCTGCTTCAACAATTACAACATCCTGAGAAACCTCTAATGATAGGTTGCATTCATCTTTATTGCAATCTTCTAAATCTTCTCCTCTTCTGTAGTAATCATTGATAGATTTCTTGCAGTGAAGCATATTTAAACATATGAGGCCATCCCAATTTTCTTGCAGTGAAGCATATTTAAACGCAATAGTACATGTTGCTCCTTTACCACAATTGTTCATCTTTTTAGTAAACGATATAGAATTGTGCATCTTTTTAGTAAGTTTCTAAAAAGATGCACAATTCTGTATCATTTACCACTGAAATAGTAGGTGAATAGGGAACACAAAATAGAAACTAGAGCTAAATGAGGGTAATATGTCATATAAATTTAGTACATAGCTAATATATTTATAGGAATAGTCATATATCAGTATCAGACACACACAAAATAGAGACAACATAGAGTTGTAAATTCACAAAGGCATGAAGTATAATTGATATCAAAAGATGCACAATTGTGGTAAAGGAGCACAATTATGGTAAAGGAGCAACATGTACTATTGTGTTTGCATTGATACAGAATTGTGCATCTTTTTAGAAACTTGTTAGAAACTTACTAAAAAGATTCTTATAACACTGATTATAATACAATTCAGTGGTAAACGATACAAAATTGTGCATCTTTTTAGAAACTTACTAAAAAGATGCACAATTCTGTATTGTTTACTAAAATGGTCTGCTTAATAAATCATAAAGACATGAAGTACAATTGATATCAAAAGATGCACAATTGTGGTAAAGGAGCAGCATGTACTATTGCATTTGCATTGATACACAATTGTGCATCTTTTTAGAAACTTATTAGAAACTTACTAAAAAGCTTATTATAACATTGATTATAATACAATTCAGTGGTAAATGATACAAAATTGTGCATCTTTTTAGAAACTTATTATAAACTTACTAAAAAGATACACAATTTTGTATCGTTTACTAAAATGGTCTTCTTAATAAATCGCAAAGACATGAAGTACAATTGATATCAAAAGATGCACAATTGTGGTAAAGGAGTAGCATGTACTATTGTGTTTGCATTGATACACAATTGTGCATCTTTTTAGAAACTTATTAGAAACTTAATAAAAAGATTCTTATAACACTGATTATAATACAATTCAGTGGTAAACGATACAAAATTGTGCATCTTTCTAGAAAATTATTAGAAACTTACTAAAAAGATGCACAATTCTGTATCGTTTACTAAAATGGTCTGCTTAATAAATCACAAAGACATGAAGTACAATTGATATCAAAAGATGCACAATTGTGGTAAAGGAGCAGCATGTACTATTGTGTTTGCATTGATACAGAATTGTGCATCTTTTTAGAAACTTATTAGAAACTTACTAAAAAGATTCTTATAACACTAATTATAATACAATTCAGTGGTAAACGATACATAATTGTGCATCTTTTTAAAAACTTATTAGAAACTTACTAAAAAGATGCACAATTATGTATCATTTACTAAAATGGTTTGCTTAATAAATCACAAAGATTGAGTTGTATGGTCATTTTATTTGTTTCTTGAGTTTTTCTTCTATACTAGTGTGTCTTCATTTTGGTTCAGCTATTCATAAAGGGGAGTAATAAATCATTCTTAATGAAAAAATAGAAAATTTTAAATTGTGGACAAGATGTACTTATAAGGAACAGTAGGTTCATACTGGATATCTCCTCACTCAAATCGTTGTGTTTGTCCACATTTCAGGCCATTGATGGATCCTATTAAGAATATTGACATTCTAGGACGGGTAGCTGTGGAGACCACATATTCTTGTCTTCTCATAGCTCTTATTTCTTGTGTTACCATAGCCACAGTAGTGGTGGCCCGAGAAGGCAGTGCACAAATGGGTAAATGAAAAAGAAAAGGAAATTCTTTTTATAGAATGGTTATTCATTCCAACGATGTGGATTGTCATGATCAGATTCGCATGAGTAGGGGAGCCTTCTTTCATCTAGCTACTATCCTAAGGCTGAAAGGAACCTTGATAGATATGATACACTTGACGTTAGAAGAACAACTTGTGATGTTCCTCCATAGTGTTGGCCACAATCTGAGGAACCGCAAGATTGCCCACAACTTTGGGCACTCAGGAGAGAAATCAGCTGATACTTCCACAAGGTGTTGAGGACTATCTTAGGACTCCACAAGGATTTCTTTCTACCACCTAGTCCAAACACTCCTCCTGAAATTAGTGGGAATGAACGTTTTGATCCATTCTTCAAGGTAATTCTTGTGTTACAAATTTCTTGTATGGATTTTTATCCTTATCATATTATTGGTTGATCATAGAATTGATGATTGTATCATATTGTATAGGATTGTGTTGGAGCTATTGATGGAACCCATATACCAGTCACCGTCGATGTCGACATGCAAGGTAAATATCATGATAGAAAAGGAAACCTGTTGCAAAATGTTATGGGTGTGTGTTCCTTTGATCATAAGTTTCAGTACTGCCTTTCTGGCTGGGAAGGGCCTGCTGCAGATAGTCATGTTCTAGCTTCAGCTTTGTCAAGAGCATATCCTCTTGTTGTTCCCTCTGGTAAGCTAAATCATAGTTTAATATACTCAAGGGTACAATCAATGTTTCACATTTTAATAATATACTTTATTTATGTAGGAAAATATTTTCTAGTGGATGTTGGATATCCCAATGCACCTGGATTTCTTGCTCCTTATTGGTGTACACGCTACCACTTGAAGGAGTTTTCAAGAGAGAATCCAATAAACTATCGACAAGAGTTGTTCAACCATCGACACTCCTCTCTTAGAAACTCAATAGAGCATACATTTGGTATTCTCAAGTAGCATTTTCCAATCCTGAGGCATGCCATGTCTTATTCTATCATGACACAAGCCCATATTGTATTAGCATGTTGCATACTACACAACTACATTACGTTAGAGGATGACATTCCATCAGAAATTGGCACCGAAGAGGAAGATGATCATGATGGGATAGATGTACCAATCTTGGAGACATATGGGTTGTCTCAGCGTGATAGAGACCAGTGGGCACAGTTCTGAGATGATATAGCAAGTAGAATGTGGGAAGAGTATATATCCCGAGAATAGTTGTTCTTTTATGGGTCAAGACTACATGATGGTTTCCTTTTTCTTATGTTTTTCTCTGTAAGTATTGGACTTGTATGGGTCAATGTGTTTTATTTGAGTAAACTGATGTATGATTATACTTTGATATACATGATGGTTTCCTTTTTCTTATGTTTTTCTCTGCAAGTATTGGACTTGTATGGGTCAATGTGTTTTATTTGAGTAAATTGATGTATGAAGATACTTTGATATACATGATGGTTTCCTTTTTCTTTTGTTTCTATCGGGAAGTATTGGAATTTTATGGGTCAATGTGTTTTATTTGAGTAAACTGATGTATGAAGATACTTTGATATACATGATGGTTTCCTTTTTCTTCTGTATCTATCTGGAAGTATTGGTCTTTTATGGGTCAATGTTTATACCATTAACAACAATTTGTATACACATCATGGCATACACAGAATTAATGATGAGCATGGATGAAATTGGTAACATGAGCCAAATATCTCCTTCCTCAAAGAAGATAATGTGGACAAAGGAAATGGAATGCAAGTTTCTAGACTTTCTCCTCGAGCAAGTACAACTAGGAAGAAAATGTGATGGAGGCTTCAAAAAAGGAGTGTGGACCACCATTGAGAGGCGGTTCAATGCTGATATGAACCTCATTCTATCAAAGGATGACTTCAAAAATAAGCTGAAAACCTAGAAGCTTGCATATAGAGTGATGAAAGAGCTAAGAAATACATGTGGTTTCACTTGGAATGAGGCAACTCAGTGCATGGATGCTGAGGATAGCATGTGGGATGAGCTTCTGAAGGTAGGGTGATCTCTCTACTATTTTGATGGAAATAATATTGCCTTCTTTTAAAGTTAATAATGAAAGACAAAGAACCTAATCCATTTATTTATGCCAACATGTAGAGAAGAGAGTTAAAAAATGCCAAAGTGTATAAGAGGCAACCCTTCCAATACTTCAATGAATTGGGTGCAATTGTGGGTAATGAAATTGTTGAAGGTAATGCAGCTATGACGACCCTTGAGACTGAAGAAGGGAACCCTATGGAAGAGCCATTCAATGTGCATGATGAAGAGGACATTGGTTTTAGTATACATCTCGATAGTGTTGTTGATTTGGACAAAGACCCTTATCCTTCCAGTCCACTACAACTGCAAATGCTAGAAGAACTCCTACATCATCAGTCACAAGGGTGGGAAAGAGGAGGAAGGCAAGTATGACTGCTTCCTTGGATGCCATGTGTGAAACAATGAAGAAAATAAAAGAGGGCATGAGCAATGTTCACCTTCACAAAATTGATATATCTGATCATGACAATGCTTTGACAGGCGCATATACCGCTCTCAAATCCATCCCTGAATTGAGTCGAGGTGTATTCATGAGGGTATACAACACCTTCATGGGTGAACATGAAAGAGACAAAGGGTTCTTTTTGATGACTAAGGACGAGAGAGTGGACTGGATTGCAGCCACATATGGTGGATTATAGTTATTTTCTACATACTTTATCAAACTTGATCATGAGTTGAAACTTTATCATACTTGTTCACATACACTGATACAATTGTATTTTGGTTGATGATTGTTTATGATTGTTTATGGTTGATGATTGTTTATGAAACATAGTTTTTGTTTATCAAATATATTTTGAGATAATGAAATGTAAATTTTTTTCCTAAAGACCCTGTCACTACCCGTAAGGGTACAACCATCCAACCTTGTCTATATTTTTATGATGTTGATTCATCTGTAAGAAATGATACTTTGTGATTGATGTTCTAAAGATTATAAGATTTGATAAAATACAGTATAATATCTGTTGTTGAGGACTATTGCTCATTGTTGTGACTGCATTGGACTATTGTTCGTTGTAACTGCATTACATGTTCAAGATGTTGTTAAGTTTATCCACTGATTGGATTGTATGCCAGTGGCTATGAACATCAATCACAAAGTATCATTTCTTTTCCAGCTTGCCATTGTTTTCTAAGAAATTCAAAATGCCAATTAGTGACTACATTGGACTATTGCTCGTTGTTAAGTTTATCCACTGATTGGACTATATGCTAGTGGCTATGAACTTAAAGGTGCACCCCTATGTCTGATGCTATACTTTTTCATTGATTTGAATAGTCATAGAGTTGTAATTATTGCCCACTCATATCCTATATTTTTCCTTAAAGCCATGGGCTCTCCTTACCTTGATAACAGCAAGAAAGCATATCATTGTTCTTTCCTATGAAATAAATACACCATTGTGCATATATCGTCATTATAATATTAGGAATTCATACTCTTATCACATGCCCTTTGACTACACTTGAATCACACACCTACATTATATAATGATAATGTTTCTCCTTTTAGAAATAAATGTACCTTTACCTAGATCTTTATATAGATGATTTCATGATCTTATTAATGCATGTAACTGTTCTTGTTCATTTTAAACTGAGTGGTTTATAATTATACTAACCATTACCTTAAAATTTGTATCATAGGCATAACAAGATATAGCTGGCCCTTTTATGAATTCATGACTATAACCACACAACTGATTACTTTGTAACCAATTTGTTTTGTAATAATGCAGTGCATCATGATGGATTTGATAGTACTAATCATCTCTACAATCATTTTTACCATGTTTTTCAACTCTACATAATTCATTTGGACAATACTCCTTTGTTTAACATATTGATCTGATCTGACATTGATTTCTCTAATCATTGATTGCAAAGGTGTCTAAGACCTATATACTTTGCATAGATAATTTTTGATATGATCAAATCCATATATTATATTTGATCATTATTTCCCTATGCATGCTCTTACTTCTTGAATACTGAATCTTTATGTTCCTATTACAAAAATTTGAGTCTTGTGCCTTGCATGTCTTCAACTGGTAATGAATAGAGATGACTTCATGTTTTATTTATAGATTGATTTATTAATATGGCATGATTTAGCATGATAGTTATAACTCATGTCTTGCATTTTCCTTCAATTTCCATGCCCACTCATATCCCTTATCCTGTAATTATTTCATTTCAAACCACAAAATAAGACTTGCTAGAAACCTGTCTTTGTCAAATGCAGTTTATACATTTCTGTGTCATTAGAAGTTTTTGTGACCATTCTCATTACCTCATGCACATGTTTAATGGCATTTGGTGTTGGAATTGAATACTACATGAAAAAATGATATGCATGTCCCCATGTAGCCGTCACTCCAATTGAAATCAATAATACATCATTCCATTTGTTGCAAAAGGAGATGGGAGATGAAATATTTAAATTTTAACACTTGGTAGTCACGTTAGGTTTATTAATTATGCATTAGCAAATAGCCTATATAAATTTTGTCACCACTACCATTTTGTTCACTTATCAACTAACACTTTTACAACCTATAACAACTCTCAATTTGTTATTTTGCTAATTACTTCCCTCTATCTGCTTTTACTCCTGCCATGAGTATTCACCATGCCTGCATGCTTGTTCTTGAGTTGTTTACTGTTACCATTTGTAGGATTGTGTGTATGTTTGCTTACCATTTTACTCCAGCCTAACTTGGCCATGATAGTCAATTTGCTTATGTTATCATTGTAGTTTAGTAGACGGTCCAACGTCATTATCATTTGGTCAAATTGTTAATGAAGATTTGCCTTATTCAATAATCCCAGTATTAGTGCTTATAACTTGTGGTAGGATGACATTAATGGACAAACAAGCATTCCCTCCCTTGACCACTGTTGCATTTGTTAGTCTTGTTGATTTTAACATATTTAAGTGGAATACATGAAGGAGTACCACATGATGAATGCTTAATTTAATGCATTGTTAAGGTGTAGTCTCAGAACTGTCCATTTATAGTTCTTCAAACATGGTTTTATAAATGTGTTTTGGTAGATGACTATATTTTTCATGATTCTATATGTATATACCCTAACCATCTTGTTATTACTATTGCATTACAAAATTAAGTGGAATAATTCTACTTTGTTCAATGCTCTATTTCATCTTGAATTTCTTTTCATTTTAAAAAACCACATGATAGGTACAAAAATAGAAATGGATAGTTCTGAGACTACACATGTAATGATAAAGTGAGACTACACATATGCTGACATTAAAAATGTTTGAATAGCTTCTGGATTCGATTTTGTAGATATTTTTGGCATCAACATTTTTTATCACACTCTATGATCCTTCATTAGGATGGAAGAGAGCAAAATGATTGAAAGAAAAGTCCATCATTTTGGTCTATTGCAATCATTTTGGTCTCTTTCATCCTAATGATGGATCACAGAGTTCGATCCAAAACTATCTACACAATCAAATCCAGAAGCTATTTCAAACATTGATGCCAAAAATATCCACATATATTGATAAAAAAAAAATCTATCTGATGATTGTTTACTATTCATGTTTGTAAACGGTCAATATTTTTGATGGTACTCTTTGGTGTATTCCATTTAAAAATAAACAAGTTTTAGTTTTTCTGTCATGTTTACTTTGTAGATGCAGTATTAACCATCTAACAATACGGAAAGTAATGGGAAGAATGAACACGATATGAGATGGTTGCTCATTGAATGTGGGGCATAAGGGCATAGAGCGTGGATTTTCTTGTGTTTTCTTATTTAACAATGTGTTTTCACACCACCATTCAGTTCATGGATATTGTTCTTCCCCATCTTCTATTTGATGCTATAGTTGTGTCATTATATTTTTTGTATAAATTTGTAATATCAACATAAATGAAACTTTTTTAATTTGTACTGATAGAATATAGTCATGTTTTTATATGAATGAACAAAAATAGTATGAATGAACAAAAATTTGTTTGATATAGTGGTGATGGCTATGATAAATGTCCCTATGTGTGACTATGGTGATGGAGTGTGTTGCATGTTGAGGACGTCACACACAGACACTAATCCAGAGCATAAATTTTGGACTTGCATAAATAAGAAAAAGATTGTTAATTGTACAATATTTAAATGTTTACAAATAATAAATATTAGTCATTATAACGAGACTAACTTATATTTATATTGTAGGATGGCGGTGGATGTGACTACTTTCAGTGGGCCGATGGCACCCCAACGCTGTCTACATCATCTGCACCTTCTACACATATACCTATTGTGGATGCCAAGTGCAAGTCTTGCAAAGCGTTTGAGAAAGCTATTGCAAAAGTGGAGGCTACCTATAAAGCTGAAGTCATGTTTTTACGATGTTTACTTTGTGCAAAAATCGCACTATTTTGTTGGGTCATTATGCAGAAATAGATATATATGTGGACTATATGACTTATTTATATTTTGATGTGATATCGAGCAATGGTATAATTATTTTCTTGTTATAATATTGTTAAAGATAATGTATAAAATTATTAAAAAAAGTTAACTTTACTATTCACAATATTGAAAAAATAAATAAATTTTGTTTATGATTTACTATATAAAATATAAATTAATAAAAAAAAAAATAAATTAAAAAATGGACAAAATAAATAAAATATTAAATTAAAACATTATATAATAATTAAAAAAACTTAAATTTTTTCTTGTCAAATTCCAATTCCAATTCAAAATGTAGAACCAAACATAGAAAATGGATAATGTAATTCCAATTCCAATTTGAAATTGCAAACCAAACACAGAAGTAGGAATTTCTCAATTCTAATTCTAATTTTGAAAATGACAACCAAACGCAGAAGATGGATTGACTGAGTCATCTTCCAGGTCAACCAAATGGTCCAAACTATCTTCCGAATACACAAAACCAGAACTAGATTTAGTTAGAGGAGCTCTTGGAGAAAGGGCACATTCGTCTTAGTGTATCTTCGTGGGGTGTACCTATCATCTTCATTAAGAAGAAGGACATATCTCTTAGGTTGTGCATGGATTACTGATAGCTGAACAAGGTGACCATCAAGAATCAGTATTCCCTTCCTAGGATTGATGACTTATTTGATCAGCTTCAAGGAGCCCGAGTGTTCTTGAAGATAGACTTGAAGTTGGGGTATCATCAGTTGAGGATCATGGATAGTGACATCCACAAGACTACATTCCGCACATGATATGGACATTATGAGTTCACTGTGGTTCCATTTGGACTCACGAATGCTCCAGTTGTATTCATGAGCCTCATTAATGGAGTATTTTGTTCATTTCTAGATAGATTCATGGTGATATTTTTGGATGACATATTGATATACTCTCAAGATGAGCATGAGCATGAGGAGAATTTGAGATAGGTATTGTAGTGCTTGAGAGATAATTAGTTGTACGATAGCTTTCTGAAGTGTGCATTCTTCAGGATAGAGGTTCACTATTTAGGCCATGTGATATCAGGAGATGGGATCTCAGCTGACCCATCTAAGATTAGGGCAATTATGGATTGGCCAACACCTACCAGTGTGACAAAGGTCAAGAGCTTCAGGAGCCTTGCAGGCTATTACAAATATTTGTTGAGGAATTCTCTAGAGTGGCCCATTGCACCACTTCCCTTCAGAGAAAGGGGAAGAAGTTTGAGTGGACAGAGAGGTGCGAGAGAGCTTTTTAGGAGCTCAAGAGAGAACTTATCAGTGCACCTATACTTGTGGTACTTGATCCTTCAATAGATTTTGTGGTATGCACAGATGCATCTTTAGATGGGATTGGGGTAGTACTGATGCAAGATGGTTGGGCTATTGCCTACGAGTCCAGGAAGCTCAAGAATCATGAGCTTAACTATCCTACCCATGAACTTGAGCTAGCAGTAGTAGTGCATACTTTGATGAGATGGTGACATTTCTTATTAGGCCATAGATTTGAGCTTCACTCAGATCATTAGAGTCTATAGTACATATTCACCCAGCCGAATCTCAATGCTAGATAGAGGAGATGGATGGAGTTCTTATGCGAGTATGACTTCAACGTTCACTACATCAAGGGTAAGGAGAATGTGGTAGTAGATTCCTTGAGTAGGAGACGTCATGAACTCTTAGCTATGACTACTAGCATAGATTTGAGAGGGCGCATATTGTAGCACTTACATGGGGATGCCTTCTATTCAGAGGTTAGACAGATGGTTCAAGCTCAGAGACCCCTGGAGGGGAAGTTCTCAAATTATACCCTAGAGTTTGATGGCCTTCTTCAACATAGAGGATGCATTTATGTACCTTCTTCCAGTGGGTTGCATGATTTCATCATCCTCAAGGCTCATAAAGCACCTTATGCAACGCACCCCGGAGTCAAGAAGTTACATGCATATTTGAGACAGATTTATCATTGGTCAGGTATGAGAACACACATTGCAGAGATTGTAGCTAGATGCTTAGAGTGTCAATGAGTTAAGGTGGAGCACCGTCATCCAAGTGGACTTCTTTAGCCACATGAGATACCCAAGTGGAAGTGGGATGTTATATCCATGGATTTTATAGTTGGTCTTCGTATGTCTTCTCGTCACCATGATGTTATTATGGTGACAGTGGACAAGTTGACCAAGGTAGCCCACTTCTCACCCATTCGTACTACCTTCACAACACCTATAGTGGCACAGGTATTTATGAGAGATATTGTCAGACTTCATGGAATTCCATGCACGATCATATCAGATAGGGATTCTCTGTTTACTTCATCTTTTTGGAGAGAGCTTCAGACCACTTTGGGTACCAGGCTCAATTTCAGTACAACATATCACCCAAAGACAGATGGTCAGACTAAGAGAGTTAATCAAGTATTAGAGGACATGCTACGCATGTATGTGATGGATCATCAGGTTAGGTGGGAGGAGTACCTACATTTAGTCAAGTTTGCCTATAATAATGGGCATCATTCATCATTGGGTATGCCTCCATACTAGGCCTTGTATGGAAGACCTTGCAAGACACCGTTGAGTTGGGACATGATTGAGGATAGAGTTTCTATTGGTCCAGAGTTGGTCAAACAAATGGAGCAACAGGTAGATCTGATCAGGTAGTGTCTTAGAGAGGCCCATGATCGATAGAAGAAGTATGCAGATGCTGGGAGGATTGATAGGGAGTTTGTGGTTGGGGACAAATTGTTTTTGATAGTGCGGCCACACAATAGCCCAATCTAATTTGGAAAGGGTTCTAAGCTGGCCCCTCGCTCTATTAGACCTTTTGAGATTTTGGAGAGGATAGGCTTAGTAGCATATCATTTAGCTTTTCCACCTAGCATGTTGCGCATCCATGATGTCTTTCATGTATCTATTTTGAGGAAGTATATTTATGATGAGTCT